>JAWNLV010000026.1:600000-709304 GCA_035042125.1 Drosophila longiperda | reverse complement strand
ACCCACCAAAGACGCAGGCGCATTTGGATGATGAGGACGATGATATCATCAAGCATGTTGTCGAGCCAGAGACGCCGATGTTGCCACGTGCCAACGACGGATGGTTTGGATCCCGTGCCTCGCTTAACAGCGCCGGCACAAGGAATCGATTGAATACCTGGGACAAGCAGCAGCAGCAGCAGCAGCAGGCAGGTGAGCATGCTGCTCCCCATATGGAGCTGAGGCGTCTCAGCAGTCGCGACTCTGGCGGTCGCAAGCAGCGCAGTATTTCCGTCAGCCACAGCATCAAGGAGGAGTCGCATTCCCTGTCTCCCGACGAGACCTCGGACTATGAATATGAGAAGCAGCCGGCTGACAAACCGGAACAGCAGCCACTAAACACATATCCGCTGCTGACGGCAAAGGCGCAACAGCAATTGGAGGACGAGCGGGAGCTGATGCGACGCAAGAAATTATCATTTTTGCATAAGATTGTCATCTTCTTCGATCTGGATCTGTTGAAGGACATAACCTATGTGAATCTGGCCGTTGGCATTACATTGATTAACTTTGTGGAAATCAATTTTGCCATTCTGACACCGTTCATTCTCAATGATTTGCACTTCAAGCCGAAAGAGATTGCATTTGCCATGTCCCTGCTGGGATTCTTCGATTTGGTCATACGCTTTCTCATACCGCTGATCATCGTCAAGTTTAATTGGAGCAATCGTACATTCTTTGTGGTGGGCATACTGGGCATGTGCTTTGGCCGCGTCCTGCTCTCCATGACCAGCCACTTCTATGTGATGGCTGCCATCTTTCTCTGGCTGGGCCTGAACAAGGCCTTCCGCACCGTCTTCTGGTCCCTGATAATACCCAGCCATGTGCCGCTGAAACGTTTACCCGCCGCCGCCGGCCTTCAGCTGTTGATGTCCGGCACCTTTTCCATGGCCTTCGGACCCGTAATCGGTGAGTGTCAAATGATTTCAACTTTCCTCTCTGTGTTTTTCTACTATTTTTTGCATGTCTTATTGTTTTACTATTTACTAACAATGTCAACAATCTTAACATCCCACACACCAACTCCCCTCACACACACACACACACACACACACACACACACACACACGTGCGCCCAACCAGGTCTGATAAAGGATGCAACCAGTTATGCCTTCACCCTCAACTGCCTAAATGCGCTCTGCGTAATAGCGATTTCCCTTTGGTATCTGGAGGATTGCATCCGTGCCAGACGCCGCAAAGAATCAGGACGGATTGAACAGCCCAACAGTCCACCAACCAACACGTAACCTCACCAAACCCATCCACATATTAATTATTATGATTTAAATATATGTGTTTTTTTATCGTTGTATTTTTTTTGTTTTTTTTCGTACATTTTTTTGTATATAGTTGAATGTAACAAAACTTATGTTTAATAATTATAATAAGTTTTAATAATATGCGTAAGCTATACAATTTCAAAATACTGTTGTTATTTAATTGTCTTGAATTGAATTGTTTTTTAATGTTTAAAAATCGATAATGATGTGTCCGCGAATCAATTAACAATTGATATATTCCACTCACAATTGAGGTTGATACCCTACACTTTTTCGGACCATTGCGACAGCTTGGAACACTTTGTAACACTACTTATTGACTGACAAAAACTACGATTTTGAAGATGTGAACACAAAAATTGTACAGTTTTCTGTTTGAGTTTTGTGTGTTCCATTTGAAATTATTTTGACCAACTATTATCGACCAACTTACAGTGTATATTAACAAAAATGCATATTTTTGTTTGGGAGTGTTTTTTCGAAACCTGCTCAAGAAATTTTTACAAATGGTTCGATAATAATATCTTAAAGAAATTTTATTTTGCAATTTACCATCCCAAATTATTACAATGGTATCTCGAAAAAGTATTAATCTTTTTCCTCAAGAATAGTTTTTTTTTTGTATAATAAGATATTTGTTAATAGTAAACTTTAAACAGTTGACAATTAATAGTAAAAATAATAATTTGAAATCAATAAAATAATTATAAAAAATTGAAATCTAAACCAGTTTAATGCAGAAACCTTTCATTTTTGAATAATTGAATAATCAAGCGTATCTAGTCTTCGGCTTGATCTTCATTGCTACTCCACCTATTCTGTTTAAAAAAGGAGAAAACAATTTGTGGAACACGATCCCAAAAATTAAAGACCTAATATTAACAAACTGAATGATAAATTGGGATAGCTGCTTCTTTTATTATTATTATTATTATTATTATGATTGCCACACATTATCAGCTGAATGAGTATTTTCTAGTCGGTTCCCTTTCACTTTTTTTATTTAATTTTTTTTTTATTGTTTGCCAGATATCGGCGAGTATCGCCGGCGGGGCTCATCATTGGGAAATGTGTCATGGAATTGGCTGTAATTGAATAGCATGTCATTTTGTGTGTAAGTGCAAAAGAGTGTGTGTGCGTGTGTGTGTGTGTGTGTGGGTGTGTATGAAATCGTACAGAACCGGGCAAGCGTCCTTTGACAGCTCAAATTGTGACTGATTAATGAAGAGTTTTAGCCCTGCTGACCAGGCTGGCTTGCTGATCTTCATTTCGGCCCCCACATAAACCGGTTGCCAGTTGTCAGTTGCATCTTGCCACTTGCCAGTTTCCAGTTGCCTGTTGCCCGTTGCCTGTTGCCAAGTGTGGCTTGTAAGCTGACTGAACTCGGCTAATAAACTAAACGTTAAAATGCGCATCCTGATTCGTGGCAGCGACGTGCTCAACGTGGCAGTTAAATTAAGAATTTGCATAAATGTATTAGCGAATGCAAATGCGAATGAAACACACAAACTGAGAATTCGCAAAAAGTGCGAAACTAAAACTAGATCAACCAGACAATCTGTGGCCAAGCAACCCTGGTCGCATTCAGTGTAAATAAAATCAACATTTCCCAGAAATCTGCGTCTTTTATTAGTTGACAAATTATTTTACCTTATATTATGTATCTGATTTTTTTTTTGACAAGTCACAAATGAATCACAGAGTTGATGATTATGCGAATTTGTTGTAAATAAAAAATGGTTTTATGTCGCTAATTCACTGGGGCCAAAAATGCAAAGTAAATAACATTGAATTTTTTTTTTATAGATAGCGTCGATTGGCAAACTTTATTTACTTGATTGTTCTTATCAATGGAATTTATATATATATATGTATTTATGTATGTTAAGTGTGTCGCAACACGCAAAAACAGTAAAAACTATAGACTACATATGTTATATAAACATACAATATACAAATTAAGTGATTAAGATGCTTCCATAAATAGAAACTACATATAGTAAATAGCTATTCTGAATGCAAAATAACATAAGCAAATAGTATACAAAACTACATTACGTTTATAAGACATTGAAAAGCCAGTTTAATCTGTCTAATACATTCATTTTAGATAATTGAGCATTAGCAAATTTGAGCAAACAAAACGCATGCAATTAGATACTGATACAGCTTCAGAAACAGAAACAGATACAAATTGAAATACAGCTACTTGTAAATCAATTTTACGGTTGATTGAGCGAGAGCTGTTATAAATGTAATTTATTTCAAATTTTAACTTGTGTACATATAATACGATTTCAACAAGTTCCTTTTAATACTCGACTCATTCAAATTATAAAATATATATAAGATCTACCCTCGCATCTGCAAACTGACTGATTAAATGTTAATTATTGTTGGCAAAGGCCGAAAGGTTTGCGTTTCATTGCGTGTTCCTCTGATTGCTGGCTAAAATTATTGTGAAATATAATTCTGAAATGTTGCTTGTCATTCACACACACGCTCTTATACACGCGCGTAGGCTTGAACATTATTTATGTCACAGTATTTCCTATATGGGTATATACAACGTATGTATTAACTGTACAATTATCTTGTTTGTTTTGTCTATGTTCGCCAAAACTAATGTCATATCTGCTCTGAAACATCCCAAAGCACCTGTTTACAAGCTCAGACGATTGAAAGCGAACAAAGGCGTCTATATACAAAGAGAAAGAGAGAATAGAGAGACAGCGAGAGAGAGAGGAGTCGCGAATGAGAATCACAAAAAAACTGAAAAGCAAATGAGGTGTCATTAGTCAAGCCGTGCTCAGAATCAATCGATAACAAATTGGCTTGCGAGTAGTTAAGCGTATCTTATAAATTTTAAAACATTCATTATACAAGCACATATACTTGTATATATGTGTTTGCATGTGTATATGTATTGTAAGGTAATGTTTTGAGTTGAGTCACTAGTAGTTTAAATAATTCAAAAATTGATTAGAGCGCTACGTACTCTAAATTTGCAATAGGCCATATCGAATCTAAAAAATAAGTACAAATGTATATTTTGTATGTATGTACATACTGATATATATGTTGTGCATGGAGAAAATCACTTTGTCGTTAATTATCTATTAATCTCTTAATGTATCTACCTGATTTGTATCTGTAGTTTTTTTTTTTGGTTTTCAATTTCTATGTGTGTGGCCGGGTTCAAAGTTTTTAATGCGAAAGATTTGCCAGCTGGTCAGCAATATAATCAAAGTGCCGCTGCTGCCCTGCTGCTGCTCTGTCAGCACAAGTGTCAGCCGAACCGATCGTCGCCTCTAAAAATTGATAATGCCGGCATTAGAATGACTGTTTAATTGTTGCTGCTGCATCGACTTCTTTTGCCTTGAGCCAAGTGCGAATCACAAAACACGAAGACACTGCGAGAAGCCGAAATAGACACCGCATGATAGTGAGATAGCGAAAGAGAGAGAGGAATTGAGAGAGAAGATTGAGCGAGAGGATTGAGAGAGAAAAGTGGTCAAGTGCATGGTCGTTGCAGACAACTAATCCCGGTTTGCTGCTGCAGCCCACGCATTCGGTTAACAGTTAACGTTTTGCCTCGCACCACTTGCATTGCTCTCTTTGCTCTTATGATTTGAGTGCTCTGATTAAGTGTGTATGTGTGTGTGACTGTTGATATCTAATAAGCATGTTCAAACCACTATATGAATACCCTGTAATCAGTACACAGCGTACATTACAATATTATTGGTAATATTTATTTTAAATTAAAATTAATTTATTTAATTCGATACCAAAAATAGCATATAATAATATTAAATATTATAATAAAAATTATAAAAAATGACGAAATGGTTTATAAATTGTGAACATGTTGTATATATGGTCATTGTAACTTGTCACTCAGTCACTGTTGCAACCCTAATGCTAAGTTGAGCATGCTCGGCAAAGCGCATCACTTTTAAGTGTAGGGTATATAGCTATAAAGCAGACGGTAATAATTGCTGCCAAGTAAGTCGAGAGCTGGACGCCTAGCAGTAAGCAACGAAGTCGGTTGATTCAAGGAGTCATTTCGTGTTTGTTTGTGTGTGTGAACGTACATGTGTGTGTGTTTCAATACAGTCAATCACATCTAATTTAAAATTTACACTTAAATATACGTTCTTTAAGCCGCGTTTTTGTTGCCACTTTAGCGCGCTTAATTAAAGTTAAGCGCCAAACGTTTTTTTTTTCCTGTGTATTGTTTACCAGTAGGCGAATTTTATTTATTATCAATACAAATAAAACTTAGCAAGTGAACAAAATAACGTTAAGTTTGAAGCAGCCAATGCTGACGTCAATGCGTAAAACCCAAAAATCTAACGTGTAAGTTAACCAAAAGCAACAAGTGTTGATAAAAATAACCAAAATAAAATTTTGAAAAAGCATGTTTGGGGCATGCGCCCCTTGAATTTAACCAAAGAACTTTGTCAAAGCCAGCAAAAATCTGTTTACAAAATTCAATCATCAATTTTTATTTTTTGTTTTTGTATTTGTTTTTTTTTTTTTTTATAAAATTACTTTGCTTGTGGCTTGTGTCCGGGCTGGAGTAGCGAGTAGATAAAATGTGAATTTAAAAAGTGCATACTAAAGCAAACTGGGGCGTATTTGCAAGCCATCGACAGGAAACTTGTTGTCAGGGCGGAAGTAAATGTATTAGAAATATCAAGACTGTATACAAAAAGTGTAGCTTTGTAATTAAGTCAGTTGACTATGGCTCCCATTGATTTCAATATTTTAATATACATCAGTCCCTCTATCAGCAAATTCATTTAACATCCACACCTACAATAAAAAAAAAGTACTTATCTTTGGAAATTTCAAGATAATAATATACTTTTCTAATAAATGAATTTATAATTTGTTATTGACTCAAAACCAATTTAAGTAAGATTTATTGTATTCCAAATAGTGTTGCTCGTTTCGCTTATTGTATAGAAAAAAAATCAAAAGTGAATACAGAAAAATCAGTATCTTGTATCTCCTTTTTGTGCCAGTGTAGATAATAAGTTATAACTGTGTGTTTTTTTGCGATAGTTGTATGCGAATATAGATTATCAGTCAATAAGATTATTTATCAAAAAGTGTAAAAAATGCCAATTGATAAATGACCTAAAGATAATCATGCGTTGAAAAAAAAAAATTCGTTTGTAATTGCAAATTCCTATGAATTTTAAAGATGTGTAGACTTTGGATTTAGGGGAATTTCTATCAATGTATTTGTCAGTTGGTGGATCTCGTGCCTGTCATGCTTGACAGCACACCCAAGTAGAATTAGCATTAAATGATTTTGGGGTTTTTGGTTGTAGTCGATCTCAAGTGGCTTTTTGGGCTAGCTGCAATATGGATTGAATTTCACTTGCATTCCCCTTCACAGAAACACTTAACACACACACCGCACAAACACAAACACTTTAGCGGAGTCACATTGAAGTACGTGATTTTATTTGGATGGCTGCGCCGAGAACAAAATTCAAAAACCCAAAAATAGAGTTGACTTGAAATGCGCATTAAATGCATAAATAAGCATTTCAACCAAAAGCAAAACCAAAAGCCACAAAATTAATCTCCGGGTCGTTCGGTCCTCGGTTCGACCTTGTTTACGAAGGGGCGCGACACATGTGAGAATTTGACGTGTGTTGGGATTATTTTGTGGCAACCTTTGTGCGCAGCTGTACTTCAACTTCATTGCAATAAACTGAACACACACAGCGAGGCAAGAACAATAATCAGAATGCACCAGCAACACAAAGCATATTCAAAATATCAATTCTCATTGTCAACGGCAAGAAATGTTTAATTAAATGCAGAATTATTGAAAGACAATATTTGACATGATTAGCATGCATGGGAATTTACATTTAATTTTCAGCTGGTTGACCACTTTAATTTGCTTAATTAATAGTTTGGAAAATGAATGCAGTTTATTAAATGCCAAAGTATTTAATCAGTTGATGATAGCGCAAATTTTTATTTTTTATATTTGGTTTACTAATCAAATATTTCAAGTTCAGATAAAAATAACAAAAGTTATCACAGTGCTTAAATAATACTTATTAAAATCTTTCTGATGGTTTTTAGTTATTTCATCAATATTACAGGTTGGTTCACGAATTAATTAAATATATATAGCAAAGCTCAAGTTATTTATGAAGTGTTGTATTTGTCAAACATCAGTGATCTATAGATAATTTTTAATAAAAAGTAGGTGTTTTTTAGAATCGAGTGGTAAATGGTCAATTAGTAGTTGCCACCTCGACTGATCTATTGATTGAGATTGAGCAGCGGAACTCACACAAACAGAGATATATAGAGAGAGAAAGAGAGAAAGAGAGAAATGTCCGTGTATCAACTTTGTTCTTCCACAAACCAATAAGCGCTCCATCAAATGTGTACTGGATACTACATAAACGCATATCTATGGACTTTAATCAACACTCATTGACACAATTTAATTGGATCGCATTCGATGGCAACGATGCTGAACGATGATGCTGGACTCCTCGTACACTGAGCGAAAGAAAACAAAAAACAAAACAAATAAAACTTCAAAATGCATATGCTAACTGTAAATAGATTTTCTTGAAACATAGTCAAAATTATGATTTTTAGTTACAAAAAGATAAAAATTTGCAAATGTAATTTCTGATGTCCCCCTATTGCTTATGTGTGTAGGAATGTAAACAAATATATGTATGTACATATGTAAGTCAATGTGTATACAATTGTGAAATTGCGTCGCCTGATTAATTTCAATTAAATGGCAAAGTGGCTAAGCTGACAATTGATTGGTCACAACAAAGCAAAGACGAAGCGCAACTTCCGCTTCAGGCGCCGGACACAAGAAAAATGCATGTGCATACATACACACCACACACACACACACACACTTAATTGGACATCTTTAAGGTGCGCTTCTCAACATAATTAGGTACACCTGTGCAACACCTTGTACTATACCCCTAAGTATACAAATATGGGAACTTGAGTAACAAGTGTTTTATTATTTGTCTTCTGGCTCTGTGCCTATTGCTGATAACACACACACACACACATAGAGAGGAGTAGTGTAAAGGGAAGTTGTAAGAAAGAGATGTTAAAGAAAACAGCATTATCAATAGCGCCGCCGTCATCAATGCCTATCTATCGACATATGTATATCGATGTGTCTGTGTCTCTCTTTTATCTTCGAATGAGTCAACGGCACAGACTAATTACCTTTACTGCTGCACAGGGTTTGAGAGAGAGAGAGAGAGAGAGAAAGAGAAAAACTGCTAGATAAGCATATCGTTCTTCTTCTTTAACTTGCTGATTTTTATGCTACTTATCGTACAAGTATAATTTACAGCTCATCTGTTTCAATACATCATTTCAGCCAGTGGCGCCTTCTTACTCAAACTTAATTAGTATCCATCTTTAACTGGGGCTAGCAGAGCTTGAATTGATTCATTTTTTATCGAGTTGAAGAACATAAATGTCAATGTTTATTTCAATAAACATTTCATTCATTGAATGAAATCACAGAATATCTTTTAACCAACTAACCGGCGCTTGCTATTGACTATTTGTGAATATTGTGAAATGATCACAATTAGATTTTTGACTAAATATAAATACATTTCGAGGCCAAATATTTAATTCCGATGACTAAGCCTTCGCATATTTGTTATTATAATAATTATTTATTATTTTGTCCACGCGTCATGATTTGCAAAAAACAGACAGCAAAAAATGAACATTTAACACAAAAAACAAAAACAATGTTATCACGCTATGCCGCCGACAAATAGAAAATAACAAATCACAAATGCGGCAACTTGAGCTTGAAAACCGGTAATAACGATGACGCTTTTTAAGTAGTAGTAGTATCTGTTTTTATTTTTATTTTAATCATTTTTTGCTTCTTTTTTTTTTTGCCGAGTGTTGGTTGGCCATGCGAAAGTTTTGACATGCACTACAGGCAATTGGCAACAGGCACAGCACTTGGTTGATCGATGTTCGGTCTCAGTGCGAGGCTGTTAAGTGCTGCTGTTCCTCCCTTTCTGTGTCCCTGATGCGGTGATCACTGCTGCAATGTCTCGCCTGACAGCCTGCATGGACTGTGTGGTTTGTGTGGACTGTCTGCCTCCTGCCTTTTGCCTCCTGTCTCCTGACACTGACACCGACAGTCTCTTGGCACTTGAATCTCTGACAGCGGGCGTCAATTTATGGCACGCTTCGATGGAGTTCAATGGCAAAAAAAAAAAAAAAAAAAAACAAGACGGTTGACATTCACCATCTCAATCCCAATCTAAATGAAGACATCCAAGTGCCAAGTGCCGAGTGTCAGCATTCAGTATCCTAGTCTGTAGTTGTCTGTAACGCTCAGTTCGTCTCCGAATTATCGCTGCATAAATAGAAGCCAAGCACTGCGGGCGTCATCAATGACGCAAAGATTGCTTGCTCCCCACTTTCCACTCCCAACATCCAACTCCAAATTAAAGTCTCTTCATTATTTTCACAAGAAAAACATTTTTTTTTTTTGTTTTGTTTTTAATGAAGAACCCAATGACGGCAAAACTGTTTCGCTGCATTCCTCCCAACCAACTTTCCGTTCTGGTACTGGTACTGGTTCTGGCTTGGAAGTTTACGACTGTTCCCGTCTATTTCACTCTGTTCCCCTCTGTTCCCCTTTGTTTCCTTTCTGTTCCCCTCTATTCCCTTGGTTGGCCGTCAAGAGGGCAGCTCGATGGCATCGCAATGCATTGATCCCGCTGAACCGGGCACACCCGCTAAGTGATTTTCATTTGATTTTGGTCTCTTGCAGGAGTCTGTTTTACTCGCAACGTCGTGTTTTGCATATAAAATCGCTAAAGTGATTTCAAGCCTCATGTCGCGCCCCTTTTATTGATATATAAATATATATATATATGTATGTATATGAGTCTAAGATATGTAGATATATATATATATATGTATGAGTCTACGATAAGACCCGCCTCTAATATGTACGGGATGGGCAAACGTTGTCACGTTGGCTCCAATGCCAATTAGCAATTAGAGCATTATCTAGAATTAGACAGTCATGATGATGAGGTGTGCCATGTCGATGGATTCTTTATTGATAGTCCACAATCAACTTGGCGACAATATCGAACATAGCACTTTGAGAAACAGATTATAAAACGTTTATCAATTCAAAAATAATCACTTTAAATTACTCTGCAAATTAATCTAATGGGGATGGGGATCTATTAAGTGATGACATCTTGGCTTAAAAATATAATTTTACCCAGCTATATTTAGCTGTTTGCCAGGCACAGGTTGGTGCAATGTCACCTATCTTTTCAGATCTGAGATTAAACTAATAATTATGCACTTTGGGGTATTGATAAGACAATTAATACAACATAAAAACAAATCCGCAAAGTAACGTGACTAATATATTTACTATATATATAATTCCGGAAAGTATTTCATAAAATTGCGTAAAATACATATAATATAAATAAATCTCGATTCGAACACAAACTTAATACAAGTACACAGAAAATATATATGTTAAATGATGTCTGAAAATTATCGTTATCGTTTTTCATAACTGGATTACAGGTCCATCTGACATTAGCCCGGCAAAGCCATGGAGAAGTCAACGCTTACACAGAAGAATTATGCATGTGTCTACAATGAGACGACAAAGCCAAGGAAGCCGAAGCGACGGGACAAGAGCGATTTGGGACCCGATTTTGTGGCCCCCGATGGCGGCTGGGGTTGGGTCATCTGTGTCGCAGCGGGCCTCAACAATGTGAGTAGATGAAAATGCCCCAAAAACGTATCTGCAAGCAATGCAATTGACAATGTGTGGCAATGTGGCATCCACAGTTCTTTATGTTTCCAGCATTGCAACAATATGGCCTGATTTACAGGGAGCGCATGTCATCGCTGGGATTTGATGCCAAGGAGACGACTATCATTGTCAATGTGGTGATGTCCCTCTCCTCGGTAGTGGGTAAGATTAGTGCACACAAAATTAATAGATTAAATGAAAAAAAAAATACTATCTAAATTAATACGAATATATTTGAATTTAAACTTCAATTTATTTGAGCTAACTGCTATAAAATTAATCAGTTTCCGATTTGTGATTTATGCTTTATACTATAATAATTTATAATTATAACTAATAATTAAAATTATACTATAAAATATAATTTATTCAATTTTAAATATGATACGATTTCTTATAAACTTCTTTTGGGATTGATACCAAAATGTGTCCTCAATAATTAAAAAAAAAGAAGTTTATTTTAGAGATTATGTTACCAATCTTGGAAGTCACTTAAATAATTACTAAACTTTAAAATCTGCCTTAATTATCCAACATGTGCAAACAGCAAATTGAATATTTAAATTAATATTATGATTATTGAAATTTGCAGGTATTTTCAATGGCGCCATGTTTCGACGGTTCACGTTTCGCCAGGTGGCCATAACGGGCACAACCTTGGGCTTTCTGGGCATCTTCTTGACGGCGTTCTGCACCACCGTTTGGCAATATATTATTTGTCTGTCGCTCATCTATGGTGTGGGTCTGGGCATGGCTATGGCGGCCGTATCGCTGGCTGTTAACACATATTTTAAGCTGAGTCGACGACGCGCCACTGGCTTCTCGTGGACAATAACGGGATTGGGGCCGATTATCTTTCCGCATGTGTCCACCTTTCTGCTGGACTACTATGGCGCCCAAGGTACCATATTGATCTATTCGGGCATCGTATTGAATGCCCTACTCTGCGCCCTCACCCTGCAGCCGGTGATGCGGCATGTGCGCAAATTGAAGAAGAAGCCCGACAGCGATGGCGATGAGCCGGAGCTGGTCGAGGCCAATGGGAATCTGCTGACGTCCGACGCTGATCCTTGGTGTGACTATGAGTGCAAATACTGTCAATATCAGAAGCGCCCGAAGCGTGGCATTTTCTCATCGCAATATTTGTTTATCGACAACGATCTCGAGAATCCTGTCTATAAGTTAACCGATCCCGGTACACCGATGTTAGCGCGTGCCAACGATGGATGGTTTGGATCGAAGATATCGCTCGCATCCGACCGTCGCCAGATCCTGTTGCGTCAGGCATCCGTTACAATTTCGGCAGCCAAAGGTAGTCGCGAAAATCTGGACAGACCGGAGAAGACTAGAGAGTTGGCAGATCGCAACGGGACGGCTGCGGCTGCGGCTGCTTCGCCCAAATCAAATTACTTTCATCGGGACCGCAATGATTCCTGTCGCTATGAGAGCAATGCGAGCATCTATTCTAAGTCCGGCGGCGAGGAGCCTCGACGTTGCACCTGTGCTGAGGACAAGGTGCTGCTGCAAAATTCCGCTGAAGCGCTGAAATTGCAGCAGGCGTCGCTGGACGCTGACGTGGAGGCCGAAGAGGAGGCCATGCGCAAGATGACCTTCCCACAGAAGGTATCCAAATTCTTTGATCTTGATCTATTGCGAAATCTAACCTTCGTCAATTTGGTCATCGGCATGAGCATAATGATGTTTGGTGAGATGAACTTCTCGGTGCTGACACCGTTCATCCTGAACAGCTATGGCTATTCGGATAGCCAGAGTTCGCTAGTCATGTCCTTGCTGGCGTGCATGGACATCTTGGTGCGCTTCCTGGCACCGCTTTGCCTGGAGAAGGTCAAGCTGGATAATCGGGTGCTGTTTGCCTTTGGCATTGTGTGCATCGCTGTGGGACGTATCATTGTCACAGTAACATCATCTTTCAATGTCGTTGTTGCCGTCTTTTTGCTGGTTGGATTTGGCAAGGGATTCCGCACCATATTTTCACCATTGATCATACCCAGCTATGTGCCATTGCGTCGCCTGCCCGCCGCATCGGGACTGCAGCTGATCTTCAACACGATCTTCTCGTTGGCCATGGGTCCCCTACTGGGTACGTATCAATTGCAGAGCTCCTTCGCTCCATTCATCGCCTTGCATCCTTGTAACTTTTGTATTTTAATTCGTTCTCCTGGCAGGCATTGTCACTGAATCCTTTGGCTACAGCGCCACTATCCACACCATCAATATACTGACATTTATCGCACTGCTCATGTGGATTACCGAGTCGGTGGTGCGACGATTGATCGGTAAGCCGTATAACCCACCGGAATATTGATTGTTGGCATCATTCTTGCCCCTCGAACTGGAAATGTACTACTTATGCAAACAACCAGTGTAAAATTGATACCCAAAGTCAGATTATCGATCTAGAATGCCATTAGCATAGTATTAACTTTATTAACTTAACTGATTTTTCTTTGCTTCTTGATGTGTGTGCGTGTGTTACTGAAAGCAATGTTAACTTAAGATGCATTTTTTTTAATAGTTTTAATTTAATTTAAATACACTAAATACGATAGGTAATATTATTTAAGTGTGTTTGTTTTCAAACATACAATCCATAATCAAGTTACCAAAAATGCGTTTCGTTTCTTTTTTGGGAGATATGGTCACACTGCATTTCGAGCGACACAACGTGGGTTGCTGCATTGGCTAAATTCGTAGAAAAAGGGGCCTACTTTTAGGGGCGACGAGAAAAATTCTCTAACTTGCCCATATTTTCTTGCCAATATCACTCGCAGGAAAACTACATGGGCGATTGGCCAAGACAAAATATTTGACATCGATTCCGCGACGACCCATAAGGATATGGCCGAACTGCTGACAGTTTTTTTTTTGTTCCTAAGATAATCGGTTTATTTCAGCAGCTTTTTTTGTACTAGGTTCTATTTCGACCAATCCTCCGATCAGTCCTTGGAGTGTCTATGTTACGATTTTTGCATTTTTTAAATTGACTTGTCCCTATTCAAGTGAATTTCAGTGTACATATACACATGTGGACAGTAAAATAGCTATGAAAACAATCAATAATTAATATGTTGTGTCATTTTTGTAATTTTGAATATATCAATAGAGAATTTCGAGAAGTTCATATCTATAATACATAAAAGTGTCAAGAAACTTGACTTTAGCCAACCTCTTTTGGTTTTCACTAAGAAATAATGTCGCCATAGTTACAAATATATTGAATATTGGACATAAAATGAACAAGTTATTGTCTTTGCACCTATTTTACTGCCCACGTGTGCACATGTACTTTGTACATGTATGCGTGAGCTTGAGCTCTAAAAAAAAAAAGAAAATAACAGACAGATAACAGCAGCGATTAACAGTGACAAACAGACCTGCAGGGTTTGGCGCTTGTTGTCGGTTGGCCTGTCTGCGATTCTGTTGTGCTTCTGGTCTCTCAATTGTTTTTTTTTTTTTTTGGCGTTGCGCTGATTCGCCAACAGCCAACAGCATCAGCATTCAGTTTGTTCGAGCAGCTAAACGCATCGAAACGAGAAACGGGAAACGAGTGCGGCGAACTGCGAACTGCGAACAGCGAACAGCGAAAAATGCATTAATTGTTTTGCCGTTATTTGTCCGTTGATAACCGCGAAGCGCAATTCTTTAAATGGTAGCCAATTGAACAATACACAACGCAATTTGATTTGGATACGACGGAATACGAAATACGGACTTGCTTTCTTTGTTGGATTTTGATTTTCGCGTCTGCCAATGACAAGTGAGCGCAACCTACCCCATACTCAAACCCAAACCCAAAACACAACCCACATTCCCAGCCCAAAATTTCGCACAGTGCGTGCGGCAACCTTGGTCTTGATTAAGTTGCCAAAGTCAAAACCACTAAACGATGTAATTGCAACATGTTGTAAAAGTGTTTGTGCGTGTGTGTGTGTGTGTGTAATTAAGTAAAAATAAATTGCATAGGCAAAGGAAAAGCGCAAGAGATCTATTTTTTTTTATTTATATTTTTTTTTTGTTGATTAGCCTCCCCCCAAAGCTGGCTGATCAGTTGCCAAATTTCGCGATTGCCAAAACGAACCATGAACCAAACCAATTCAAGAGCCATATATATATATATATATATATATATATATATATATATGTATGTGTGTGTGTGTGCATACGTGTGTGTTTATACAAGGTGTTGGCGATTACATGACGGCTAAAATGTGATTAGCTGTAAACTGTTCTTATCACAAATGCCGCTAAATAGCCACTAACTCGTCGCTTTGGCACAGTTTTCGATTATTACCATTAATTGAGACACTGACTGGCAGATATAAATAAATTGTTGGAATTCCACATCAACTTCAACTGTTGCTGGGCCAATAAAAAACTTTCCATTGAGAAGTGACAGATTTTTGAGTGTGTAAAAAAAGGACCAACAACTACATATCCAGCAATTTATAGGCACTCTCAACGCAATCTAATCAATCTTATCAGTTGGTGATCAATAGTTGTATACACACACACACACACACACACACATAGACTTAGATAGACACATCTATAGGGAATAGATGTTATCTATTTGCCTGCAGGTCAAGTATACCCACATGAGGTAAATATTTGCTAAATTTGCTCTATTTCAATTCTGTGAAGTGCACTTATAGATAAATATCAGACGGGATTTATTAAATATTCTGAGTAATCGTAAATCGCACTATAATAAATTGTTTCATCGATCTGAACAATACACTGATATGTTAATTCTCAAATTTTTAGCTGATACTTTGCCAGAGACGACGGCTTCTTATCAGTGACTATATGTTGACCTCTCGTATATATATATATATATATATTTCAAGAATACCATATGATTCACACAATACTAGCACAGGTGATAAGCACACTGCAAATGATGAAAATATATTTTAGTTATTTTAGTTGCCAAATGACTTGGCCATGAATCCGGCATCGGCTGACTAATCATCAATTCACAGCATTAACATCGATAACATAATCCAATCTGAGTCTCTGTTTGGTTTCCCAGAATATCGATTTCATCTATATATATATATATATATATAAATAACATCTTAATTCAAGCAATGTTTAATTGAAATATTTATTTAGCTCTTGTTAAAATTAATCAATGCTGACGTCATCGCTTAAACAAGGCTAAATTAATAATTCATAAATCATCAATTAAGAATTGCAACGATTTGCAAATGTTTTAAGCACAAGTTCAGAAATGCAATAAACTTTATATTGATATAAATAAATAATAATAATAAATCAAAAAAAAGGAGAATTTGATTGCAGCTGAAAGATCTGAAATTATTTGAATCTTGTTTGTTGTTGACTTTAGAGCCATCGCTGGGATTAACAAAATGAGACAAGAGGAGAAGAAGGTGTATGAGGATACCACACAGCCGCTGTCGAGGCGCCATCGGGGCTATTATAATCGAAAGGACAAGAGTGATCTTGGCGAGCATTTTGTGGCACCCGATGGCGGCTGGGCGTGGCTGGTGTGTATCGCCGCTGGCGTATCCAATGTAGGTAAAAATCAACCACAATTGCCACAAGTGCATATCAATGCAATCAATCCAATCATTGGTTTTTCTTATTTTGATTTTTTTATATAGCTATCTCTGTATCCATGCCTGCAACAGTTTGGCTTCTTGTTCCGCGAACGGCTTATCAATCTGGGCATGTCCAGTTCACAGGTGACGGCCATTATCAATACAAATCCAGCGGTGTCAGCCTGCACCGGCCTCCTCAACGGTCCAATGTTTCGACGCTTCACTTTCCGCCAGGTGGCCATGGCTGGCGCCCTCCTCTGCTTCACCGGCATAATCCTCACCGCCTTCTGTGAGTCCTTCGCCGGCTACATATTTGCCTATGCAATACTATATGGTAAGCTATCACACACAACTCAAATATCGATATCATATAATAATATAATATAAAGAAAAAAAAAAAACACATATCAGATTTATCATATTATATTATATATCATACGAATCGGTTTATTTTAGGTTTCGGCATGGGGATTAGTGTGAGTGCCTCATCGTTGGCCATCAATACGTATTTTCAGCAGAGGCGTCGACGCGCCGCTGGCTTCTCATGGACAATAACGGGATTGGGACCGATATTTCTGCCATATCTGGTCACATTTCTGCTGAGCGTCTACGCCGTGCAGGGAACCGTCCTGCTCTTTGCAGCCATTGCGCTGCACTCGTTTGTCAGTGCGTTAATCTATCAACCGGTCCGCTATCATTTGCCACCGGAACCGGCGCCAACTCACATGCAGATGGAGCAGCAGCAGGTGGAGCCACAGGCGGAGATATTGTGCGCCCATTGTGCGCAGCAAAGGAAACGAGAGCCGGGCGGCATCTTTTCCAGTCAGTATCTGTGCCAGGATGACGATGCACTGAGGCCCGGCTATGAGATCATTGAGCCGGGCACGCCCATGTTGTCGCGTGCCAATGATGGCTGGTATGGTTCCAATCTATCGTTGAATCGCTCAACAGTACGGAAACGATTTCGCACAGTATCCAGCTGCAAGGATTTGGAGCACACTCAGCGATTGCATTGCCCGATCAACGAGGAGGATCAGCAGCAGGATGCGGAGCGAGAGTTCTTGCGGCCCAACAATTTTCGGCGAGAACGCGAGGAGTCCAATCTGGAGTCGAGGCTCGGCTGCACCTGCGTCGAGCAGCGAGCCCTCTACGCATCCCACCTGGCAGCGATGGCCGAGCAGAACAACAATGACGACACGCAGACAGCGGAAAGTCGACAGAAGATGTCCTTCAGACAGAAGCTGGTTAGATTTTTCGATCTGGATCTGCTGAGGGACGTTACATTTGTGAATCTGGTTGCCGGCCTGACGGTCATCAATTTTGGCGAACTCAACTTTTCAATCCTAACCCCATTCATACTGACTGACTTTGGATTTGATACGTATCAGATTACCGTGGCCATGTCACTGATGGCCGTCATGGATATCAAAATGAGATTTCTGGTGCCGTTCATCACCGAAAAGATGCCTTGGGATAATCGTGTATTTTTCCTAATTGGCGTCGTTGGCATCGCAATTGGGCGCACCATTGTGGCCGGCACCAGATCCTATGCGGTGATCCTCTCCTGCTTTGTGTGGATCGGCTTGTGCAAGGGAGTGCGCACAATATTCTGGCCACTGATCATACCGGGCTATGTGCCACTGAATCGCTTGCCAGGCGCCTCCGGGCTGCAGCTACTCATCTCAGGTCTCTTCACGCTCATCTGTGGCCCCTTTGTGGGTGAGTCTGCGAGTCTCCAAATTCTATATTTCTATATATAATTATTTATTTTATTTTCATTTTAAATTTCAGGTCTTGTGCGGGATCGCTACAACTATTCGGTGACGCTGCACTGCCTCGACGCATTGTCATTTTTGGCAGCTGCCTCGTGGGCGCTGGAGGCGCTGCTGCGTCGTCACAGAAGCAAACGGGTCAGTTGATCGATTATATTCATATATATATATATACAAATATATACACATTTTTTTTTTTTTTGTAATGTAAGCTCTATGTTAAAGAAAGTGTACTTATAAATTAATGGACCTGCTGTACATATTAAAAAACCCAAAAGTCAAGTTATAAACTTGGCCAAGATACCTTAAAAAAAAACCCGCTGAGGAAATCTTCTCATTTAAAGCATACTTTTAGGATTAGGAAATCTCAAAAATGTGCAGCATACTTTTTGGGTTTAATCAATTGACAATTATTGCATTTCCGAATTTGTATGACATTAAAACACTTGCAGGAGAAATCTTCAAGGTTTTAGACTTGTCTTGGAATGCAATTTGATAGATCATTTTAATGTCAGCTCAACAGGATGTGGCTTTTATAGATGTTTAAGGATATGACTATGTTATTAAAGGTTCAATCTTGGTATCCAAATTATGTCCTTTTGATGCCCATCGATTTATTTCTGCCTTTTTATATCTCTCCTCCCACATGCACATGAGCATAAAAATTATTCAAGATGAGTTAGCAAAAAAAATATGTTTATTAATAGTAGTTAATTATTTTTTTATAGTTGTTGATTTGTCTTTAAGCTTAACGACTGTATATTTTTTGTCTCCTTCTCCATTTCTTGCAATATCTTTTTGGTTTTACATCTCTCTCTCTCACACACTCTCTCTCTCTCTCTCTCTCTCGCACCCTCTCTCGCATCATACCACGCCCTTTCGCCTATGATATTTACAGTATTGAGTTAACATATTTTAAGTTAGTAAATTTGATTACAATTCATAAATAGGTACAATTTAAATCTCTTAAATATTTTCGTTAGTTGTTATGAAACATTGCAGCGACTGACTAAGAAATATAAAAATAATAATAATAAAAAAATAAAAATAAAATCGACAGGCCGATATTTTTAGATGAGCTCTCCAACTGCACCAATTGCTGTAAATACATATCTTTTATTAATTTATTTATAATTTATTTCTTTCTTTCGTTGATTCTTTACATATTAATTTTTTTTTTCTATATACACACGTTTTTGAGCGCAGTTTGGAGAACACTTTTTTAAAAATAGTGTAAAATTGCAATTAATTTAATCGGTTTTAGAATTTTTTTTTTTTTTGTTTTTTACTTTACGTTTAGCTTATGGACCCCTAAACAATAGTTAGAGTATGTTTTTTGGTAACATTTGTTGTTCTTGGTTTTAGTTGTATTGCTTCTTTTTTATTTATTTTTATTTTTTTTATGTTTATTTTTATTTTTTTTATGTTTATTTTTTTTTAATGTCTATGTAAAAAAATACGTATTTTGTATTTTGATTTGTGTGTGAAGAAATTTGGTATAAATGTTTCGCTAATACATAGATCATATGTAAATTGATTTATAGCTGGTATGTGCTGTGTATATATATAATGGTAAATATATATAATTAAATATAAATATATAAATAAAAAAAAAACACTATGCAACAAAATAATGCGAATGTTTAGAAATCAGAAATACTTTTTAGATTCTATTCAAAGTTCGTTTAAAATATCAAGCAAATTTGATAGCTTCTATAAACACATATTAAAAACATATAAAAAAAAAAAAAAAAACTCTATAAATACAATGTTAACTAGAAGAGATCGAAACCGGTTTGAACAGTTTGAATAAATTAGCCATTAAGTAGATATAATAGACAAATACAGTTTAAAATGAAAATTAATTGTGATCAATTTAACAAACATAAAAAACACATACAATTTTTACAAAAAAAAAAAAAAAAACACTTTCTAAAATAGCAATACCAAAAACCATGTTGCATAGTGTTGTTGTTACAATTTTGTTTGGTGTTTCTTAACTTTTTTTTTGCTTATCTTTTTTTTTGGTATGTGTGGAAAAAAAGTTTAGAAAATGTGGTAAAAGTTAAAAGGCGCCTTTTAGCGCTTTATTAATCTATAGATATATATATATATATGTGATACTGATCTCAGGACGACTAAAGAGTCTTCAGCATGGTCGCCTTGCTGGCGCTGCTCTTGTACGTCTCATAGGAGGCTGCCGCTGCGCCGACGTGCAGCTGCGCATAGCCGGAACTGTTGGCGACGGCAGCGGAAACCACATCGGCGCCATTGACAACCGTCGGCGTTGTGGGCTTGTGTGGCTTGTAGCGCTGCAGCATCTCCGCGGAGCTGAGCTTGAGTGTCTCGCTCATCTGGGAGCGAACGTTCTCGATTAGCGTATCGAGGTCGTCTTTGGTGAGTCCCTCGGTGCTCACCGGCGGCAGTGCGGTAATCACAATGCGACCGGCATTTAATATTTTCTTTTTGTCGTTGAGGAATGTACAATAGGAGCTGAAGACCACCGGCAGTATGGGTATCTGTTGATCGATGGCCATGTGAAAGGCGCCCTTTTTGAACGGATGCAGCTCGCCGGTGTTGCGGCGTGTGCCCTCCGGGAATACCCAAAGCTTGATGCGCTGCTGCTTAATGCGGCGATTCACCTCATTCAGCGTTTCCCGCGCCTTCTCACCACGCACCCGATCAATAAAGATCAACCCCGCCAGCCAGGCGGCCAAGCCAAAGGGCCAAACATAGAAGAGTTCCCGCTTTGCCACCACGGTGCACTTGTTCATCACATGCCAAATGTTGAACATGCCTTAAAATTTAAGAAAAAATACATCAATTAATCGATACGAATTAAGTTGACACTTCGAATTACCCAGCACATCCAGTGAGCTCTGATGATTGGCCACTATGATGCAGGCCTGATCCTTCTCCAGATGCTCCTTGCCGCGCAGCTCCCAGCGTAGTCCAATCAGCGTTGTCACGCGATGGCACCAGGTGCTCGCCCATCTGCAAGAATATAAATTTTAGTAATATATATCAAATATAATATTTATGTTAATAAAAGTACAAGTTTTGAAATTAAAGTGTGATTTTCGATAGTAGTCAAAAGAATGACTACAAATTTTTTATTCAACAACGTTACAAAAAATCTTTTTGACCATTCTGAAGTCTGAAGAAGTTTACAGGATACAGATATATATATATATACAACTGGGAACCGAAAAGCGGACAAACAAGAGTAAACGGAGGATGTGCAAAGGCGACAAAAACTGTTTGTTGCCTCATTCGAAAAGAGTGTGGAGCGACCATAGATGGGAATATGGACGGGAGGCTTGGATAGAGGAGCGCAATGAATTTCTGTGCCACAACACCTTCAAGGAGAAGCGTCACTTCATCCAGCTCGACTATGACTGGTGGTATGTGGCTGTCCCTGATCAACGGAAACCATTCACAGGCCGTCACAGGCAACCGCAAAGGATGAGCTTTAAATGATTGCATTTGCAGAATTAAGCAAGTTGCGACAAAAGTAAACCGATTTGGAAGATATCAAAGCAAATGTAAATAATCCCAAAAAAAAAACAATCAGCCGTAATGTGTGGCAAGTTAAATGCAACCAATTGCACATTTAATTTGCTGCTTTTTGCTGCTTGTCAAGTCACATTTTTTAGTTATCTAATTTGCCTGATCAATTTTGCAATTGATTTTGAAGAACTTGAAGAGCAAAACTAAAAAAAAGAAAAAAAAAAAAAACAATAACAAGAAATGATAAAAATTATGAATTTTCGCTAAGCAAATTGTAGACAAGATCAACAACGAATCATTGCAGCTGGCAATGGGTGGCACGACCTAAAATTATTGCAACTTGTCGAGACGCGACAGCTAGAGAACTCTCAAGAGGCAGAGAGGAAGAGAGAACGAGAGATTCCGTATGTCAGTCAAGTGTGTCGATCAGTAATTAAAATGCAAAATACGCTTTCGACAAAAAAACAATATTAAAAAAAAAAAACTAAAAATATATCAAAACAGAACTATAATTTTTTAAACAGATACCGCAAGGTTATTTGATCGTGTGTCATATTCATATCCAAAAGGTCAACAGCTGACAAAAAAAAAAAAAAAAAGCCTTCACATCGGCTATATAATATATATATGGCTATATAATATATACTCCAATATATAATTTGTTATTAGCCATAGTCTAAGTCTGTTAGTCTGGGATATGTTGGGTTCATTTTTTTTTTTTTTTTTTGGAATTACCCCCCTTTCCGCAACGTGCAGCCGATTAAATTAATTGCAATTGTCAGCCGATGTCAACGATGTCATTCAATATGCATTTAAAGGCAACCGCATTGATAAATTGCAAGTGAGGCAAGAAGCAACAAGAAGCACAGCAAAGAATATAATTTGGACTAAAATCCGAGTAAATAAAAATGAGTTGAGAAGTGAGCCAAAACAAAGGTAAGGCAAATGCGCGGGGAAGCGGAAGGGCATCAGAATGGACTGGACTGTAATCGAAGAAATGCCGTTAGCTGTGTTTAGTTGTTGTTGTTGTTGTTGTTGTTGTTGTTGTTAGATGACCTAGGATAATGGCATTGGCGCTCAACGCAGGCCTTACAAGCAAACCCTATGATTAACTACACTGTGCAAAAATAAATCAATTCAATTTTGCTGAGGCTTAGCACACAACACACTTGTTTCAAACAAGGTTTTTCCAAAAAAAAAATAATAATAATAATAATTTAAGACTTAAAATAACAAAAATAGCAAAAAAAAAAATGTTTACTTAATTGTCGCATTTTACGCTTGATGCAATAAAAACGTTGCTTAAATCATACTTAAAGCTTGCAGTGCATTTATGCAATTTTCTTCATTTTTTCCTTTATGTTTTTTCTTCTTTCTTTTTTTTTGTAAACCTTTGCCATACGTACTCCAAGCCTCCGCAAGAACAACAACAACAACAGAAACAACAGCAACAACAATGCCGAGCTGAATGTATCCTTCAATTGCCATAAAAACTAGTTTGGTCAACAAATTGAACACTTAAATGTTTGATTACAGTTTATCTTTTTGTTGTTCTTGTTGTTGTTGTTGTTGTTGATGATTTTGTTTTGTTTTGTTTGTGTTCTTTTTGACGTCCCTAAAAGGTAGTTGCAGGTGTTCTCGAAATGTCAGCTCGCCAGCCCACAGTTATGATTGAGGACACTCAATAAACATAAATAAATTGGTAAGTTGGACAGTTAATTGGTTAACACATTTATCTTTAGTTGATGGAATTATTCTTTTTGATTTTGTATTTTTCGATTTCGATCACATTCGATATTCGAAATTAAACAATTTGAGATTTGAGAAATTATAGAAAAAAAAACTAAGCAAAGTAAATGTGACCGCAATCAATAATTAAAACAAATTATTATCACAAAGTTTTTAAATGAGACTAAAAAAAAAAGGGCCTAGATAAACAATCAATCAGTGAAAAAGCCTTGAAAAGTGGTAAGAAATATATATAGCCATGGCTATAGCTATAGCTATAGCTATATACAGTTAGCATTTATTTCTAGATTAGACGCTGATTTCATTTGCCACAATAAACAACAATAAAAACGCTTTGACAAACACTGCATATCGATTTCTTAGTGGCGGTAAACAAATGAACAAATGAACAAATAAACAAATAAGCAAACGAGCAATCATTCAGCGGGCGGAGGGGAGGGAAGGGGTTCCTGAATGGCACATTTTGGTGGCACATTTGTGGCGCAGCAGAGGAGAGCAGAGCAAGAGTGTAGATAACGCCAACGCCTACTATAATTGGTTTTATGCATTGATTAGACTCAATTTAACAATCTTATATAAATAATTATTTTTTTGTTTTGTTTTGTTTTATTATCCAATCGATACTCACAGTAAATTGCGGACGTCACAGGGCCGTGTGAGAAACGCCGGTATCAATATGATCGCATTGAACGAGACGATCCCGTAATACATGAAAAACTTGAAATAATAGCGAAAGATGTGATTTGTCTCGTAGAGAAGGGGCAACATCAGCACCAGAAGCAATCCAAACAGTTCCAGATACGAGCTCATTGTGTGTGTGTGTGTGTGTGAGAGTGTGTGTGTGATTGGTGTTATGATCCAAATATGTTGCGGTTCTCGTTTCTCGTTTTGTCTATCCTTGATTCTCCTGTCGCTGCTCTGCTCCAACGTATGTATGTGTTTATATATGTATGTAGTACTCGGAGATGCTTAAGGCAGAATGGTATGCAGTCTTTTCTTGTTAATATTATGTTGATCTTGATCACAGCTGCAAAAAAATATGAGAAACAAAACAATTCAAATTAATGTTCAATTTAACAATATTTAAAAGATAAACTTATCAATATTAATATTGGTTTTTATTTTTTATTTTGTTTTTCTTTGCTATTTGTTTATTTCCAGAGATATTTATTGCTTGCAAAAATTAATTAATTAATATATATACTTTACTAAAAAAATTAAAAATAAAAATAATTAAAATTACTACTAGAATTAATGCGTAAATTATTAAGTACGTATTTTATTTCTATATTATTGTAACTGATCAATCTTTGTATATTTCCATCTCAATTAACACTTAATTTATCCGACCGCAATGTGCGTGATTCTGATTGTTGTGCCATTTAAATGGACAGCACTGTAAATTTCACTGCGACAGCAAGAAAAAGAGCGATAGGGGTGGAGAGAAAGACAGAGAGAGAGAATGGCGGGAGGAAGAGAAGAAACACAGAAATTGCGTGCATTTTGCAGCGCATTCTTTGGCCCTGCTACCAGGATTTTTAGTGAGTAAAACAGTAACAACAACAATAACAACAACACACATATGTTTATATATAAATTTATATATATATATATATATATATATATATATGATGTGCTCCAACAGCCGGAATAAAAAGAAATCAATTTAAATTGCCGACCAAAACAAACTGGCAAAAGTTGAAGGAATCACTTTTTATGAGGGCGACATAACTGCACATATTAATTGGAATAATGTTATCTATATGTAAATTGTATTTAATGATGTTAGTAAAATACGATATTTGATATGGTTGCATACGACTCTAATTAGCATTTAATTATCGTTTCCGTATAAGTATCGAGGTTATGTAAAACAAATATCAAATTCATGTTTCAGTTTAATTTCCCTATTTAATTGATGAGTAAATTTTAAGCAATGATATCAGCGATATCAGCTCCTATATACACTGGTAAGGATTACGTATAGTACGAAGATCATTTTTGTGTGCAACCGAAAACTTACTACAAAGTAGTGTACTGAAAATCAAAATGAAAAATGTTGGTTTTAATATAAAAATCTTATTTACATTTACGAAATCTTCAATGCAATAATTCATTTTTAATAAGAAGTCGAAAAAGAAACGAAATTTAAAATCAAATTCGTTTTGCGCAATATATGAACTTAAATTTCACATAAATAATCATATTAATCAATCTTGAAATGGTTTAAAAAGAAATTACGAAATTTGCTCAACACTGGCTTTCGCTGCTGGAAGAGCTGCTCACTATATTAACTCAACTGAATTCTTTCAATTATTAATGTTTGCTTTATAAAAGTACATTAATAGAAATGGCAAAAAAAAAAACTATATTTGAATAGTTTTTTATTTTTAAATCACCAAGAATTTTCCAAATGTCAAATTTAATTCAAATTATATAAAGGGAACTGAAATGTGCGTTTGATTTGCATATACCCTGTGGACATATTTATACGCTAAAAAATATCTAGTCGAATGCATTTTTCTTTTGTAATATTCTTTTTTACGTGCGCGTTTTGTCTATTTTTAATTTAAATATTTTTAGGTTTATTTTTGTTTTCTGGTTTTAACAAAACAGAATACAGGATATACGAATGCGTGTGCCAAGTGTGGCAAGTGTGGCAAGTGTGCCAACACGGCTTCTTTCCGCGCCGATGGTGGGGAAGCCGGTCAAGTCAAATAAAACGAATTTAAATTCATAAAAGTCTTGTGTCATCTTTGTTTATGCTGCACACGCACACACCTACACACATATCTGTGTGTATAAATATATATATATTTACATTTGTATGTTTTGTACATATAAACATGCATTGAAAACAGAAATGTGTGCATCTGCAGAATAAATGTAAACGGAAAATTTGGCGTCGTTTGCCAACAACAAAGTAAGGGTTGCAAGATACAAAAACTCGCAGCGGAACAATACATTTACACACACACACACACGAAGGATAACAAGCACAACAAAATTGAGAAAAAAAGAAAGTAATGAAAACACGAAAAACAGAAAATAGTGTTTGCAATTAAATTGCTGTTCTTATTTTTGTTGATTTCTTTTCGCTGTGTTCTTTTCCATTAATTTGCCTCCTTGTTTTGCTGAAGCTTCAGCTGCCAGCGTAGTAGTTATTGATGTTGTTGCAGTAGTGGCGGCAATTTCTGTCGGCGTCCGTGCTTTGCAGTCGGGACAAACACACACACCACACACACACTCCCATAGATAGAATTAACCAAAGTAGTTTTAATATAATACAATTGACAGACGGAAAAAAATATAAAAAAAAAAGATACCAATATATTCTCGTGATCCAAGCTTGACGACGGCGTCACATCAAATTAAATTAAACAGAAAAGTACAACAAAACGAAAAGCATGCAGAACATTTTCTTCATATTATGCTAGTTTTTTTTCCAGTGCATGCTTTTTCTTATGCTTTTTTGCTTTAATAATCATAATAGGGATTACGATTTGCTTGATGCGACGCCGCTGCGCTTGACGTTGGCTTTGTTGGGCAGCGACGGCGACGACGACCGGGCGCCGTTGAAACGTAGACCGCGAAAAATGTTGACGAGAATTTCCGTTACCGACGTGCTTGCTTTGCGGACGGCGAGAAAAATAGCAACAACAATTTTCCCCAGTTTAAATGCCTAACAGACCATGTTAATAACATTTAATGCTATTGCAGTACTCAAATTGTTCTGTCCCTCAGCAGACTTACGGAATGTTAACTTCTTAACGAAAACCCAATATAACATTTACTCACCCAACGAAATGAAATAACCATTGGCTCAGTATGGCAGTCCTGACGGTCCAATCGGTGTGTTCGTTAAGTGCGTTGAGTGTTGTCCATGCTAAGGCAACAACCGCAAAAATCATATGTACAAAAATTTGGACGATTAAAAATTTATTATTTGTCGGCTTTGTAAACTTGCCAAAGGAAATCATAAATATATACACATGTATGTATTTGTACTTGACAAGAAAAACTTTTGCTCCTGACTAATAATTCTTATTGTCTTTTTGTTTGCCTGCACTTATGCGTTAACGCGGAAACGTGTAGCTTTGTCGCCATTTCTAAGGAAAACAAAAATATTTTTGTTTACATGTGCGTGCAATAAATGGAAATGATGACGAGCTTATAATCTGAATCCGATCTATCTAAAACAACAACAACAACAACAACAAAAAAACAGTAAATAATCCAGTTCTGATTATTTCCATAGAGAAACGTATTCAATCACCAAGAAAAAAGTGTATGTTTATATGAATGGAATAAAGAAAAATAAAAGTTTAATGTTTTACAAGTAATTTATATTATTTAAGTTAAAAAAAAAGGGACGTTGATGACTTAAAAATATACAAAAATGCCTTTCAATAAATATAAGGCTATGTTATTTACTGCATACGAAGATACATTGAAAATATGCTCACACTATAATCTACATACATACATATATTATATTTCACTTCAATTAAGATCGAAATTGAAGAAAATGAACTTGTTTTTAGTTGAGAATGAAGCTGAAATTTGAATACTCTTACTTACCATTGATGCTCATCGGTTGTTTTCTTTGCTCTGTCTACCCTTAAGCTGTCTCCGCACACTTAACAGCACTTGACCGCTCTTTAACATCTTACCTTTCGCAACAAACAGCACGAAAAATTCATGCGACTGTTTGCTTACGCTCACTATGAGCCGCCTCTCTTTACCACGTTGCTATTCTCTCTCTCTCTATCTCTCTCTGTGTTTGTGTATGTGTGAGTTTGAGATAAGCAATGCGAACAACAGGCACAATAAGAACATAAACTCGCTGGCAGTGCGTGTGTTCACACAGTTGGCTTGGAGCTTGACTTCGATACAGACTGTAAATTGACGAATATCGGGCGCAAAGTGTAACGCGCGACACGTGAGTGAATTTAAAACGAAATTGAGAATTAAAGCTGTGAAACAACGCAGATTTTAGAAAATGGCAAGCACACCGATATCGAGTAAGTGCATCACCTACTCATCATTCC
Organism: Drosophila longiperda; assembly: GCA_035042125.1. Lineage (NCBI taxonomy): Eukaryota > Metazoa > Arthropoda > Insecta > Diptera > Drosophilidae > Drosophila > Drosophila longiperda. Next base: position 680,456 of record JAWNLV010000026.1, on the reverse strand, counting down.
TATTCGCTCTGTCCCTTTGCTTAACATACAACTTTCAACTCGATAGTTGAGGGCTATAAACTGGGCAAGGTGATCATCGAGGGCAAGACAAAGCAGGTCTACAATCTGCCCGACAATCCTGGCTTGTGTTTGCTGCTCAGCAAGGATCGCATTACTGCTGGCGATGGCGTCAAGGCCCACGATCTTGAGGGCAAAGCGGAAATCTCGAATACAACCAATGGACATGTTTTTCGGCTGCTCAACGAGGCGGGTAAGGGTACTCAAAAATTATACTAGATTTTGTGTGGATGACATTCGTAAAAGTTAATTTAAAGTTATCAATAATAATGTTGCTATCTCTCTCTCTCTCTCTCTCTCTGGTTGTGTAGGAATTCGCACGGCATATGTGAAACAGTGCGGCGCCAAAGCTTTCATTGCCCGCAAATGCGAAATGATACCCATTGAGTGGGTAACCCGACGCCTGGCAACCGGCTCCTTTCTCAAGCGCAATGCAGGCGTGCCGACGGGCTACAGGTCAGTGGCATCAATCGTTAGGTTATCTACCTTGTTGTATTATTTGAGCTGCATCCGTCGTGTCTGTGGCTTATCAGTGCAACCAACGTCAGTGAGTGACCCCATAACCCCACATCTCCATACAGCCCCTCCCCCCATCCTTACCTTGCTCCAACTTGCATATCCCTTGCTGCGGTAAACAAATTCATTTACGATGCACTGCATCGAGGTTGCAACCGCTGCTGCCACTGATAAGGCAAGGCGCACAGTGAGGCACGACAATAATAATATTGTTTTTCAAAATAATAAGCGGAAAAGATCTAAATAGATTTTAATTAATTTCAATAATATTTTTTAATTGGATAATTCCCCATTTGGAATTATTTTGATTTAGCTTAACTATGATCGCTTATCGATATTTCGATAACAATACTCACCCAATTATAATAATTTTGATCATTTGCTTAACTGCAGATTCTCACCGGCCAAGCAGGAGACATTCTTCAAGGATGACGCCATCCACGATCCCCAGTGGAGCGATGAGCAAATTATGTGTGCCAAATTCCAGCTGAATGGCCTGCTAATTGGTAAGCTAAAAAATAACAAAACTAGTTCGAAACCAATAAATTAAAATTTTGTTTTCCCGCGTTACTTAGGTCAAGATGAGTTGGACATTATAAAGCGCACCACGTTGCTGATCTTCGAGATATTGGAGCGGGCGTGGCAGACAAAGAACTGTGCGCTGATCGACATGAAGGTGGAGTTTGGTGTCGATGCCGATGGTAATATCTTGCTGGCCGATATTATCGATTCCGATTCGTGGCGCCTCTGGCCGGCTGGTGATAAGCGTTTGATGGTCGATAAGCAGGTCTATCGCGATCTTGTATCGGTCACATCCAGCGATCTGAAGACCGTAATGCGTAACTTCAAATGGGTATCCGAGCAGATGGCCGATATTGTGCCACGTAAGGATCATTTGGTTGTTGTGCTGATGGGCAGCGCTTCGGATACATCGCACAGCGAGAAGATTGCGACCAGCTGCCGCTCGTTGGGCCTCAATGTGGAGCTGCGCGTCAGTTCGGCCCACAAGGCCCCAGAGGAAACATTGCGCATTGTCCGCGAATACGAATCGGTAATGAGTAACCTGATCTTTGTCGCCGTCGCCGGACGTTCCAATGGCCTGGGTCCCGTCGTTTCGGGCAGCACCAACTATCCGGTTATCAACTGTCCGCCCGTCAAGTCCGACAATATGCAAGTGGATGCATGGTCCAGCCTCAATCTGCCATCGGGTCTGGGCTGTGCCACCGTCCTCTATCCGGAGGCGGCCGCATTGCATGCGGCAACCATTTTGGGCCTGAGCAACTTTATGATCTGGTCCAAGTTGCGTGTCAAGCAGCTCAACAATTTTGTCACCCTCAAGAATGCTGACAGGGAGCTGCGCGGCGTGCGTTATGCCTAAAAACCACATTTCCTGCTTAATTTTCGTTATTTTTTACTTTTTTTTGTTGCTCCTTCTATTAATTTTTATTTCGACAAATCAATTTTATGCCTAATCAAAATATTAAAAAAAAATTTCAACCGATGTGGTTTGGGTCTTGGCAATTATTGTAGCATGGTTTGTGTCTTGGCTATTATTGCAGCATGCTTTTGTGCGTTTTTTGTTCACTTTCCGTTCTGTCGCGTGTGGCGGAGCAGCTGGCTTAGGTGCACTGATTTTGAGGCTACTAAAGCTTTCACATTTACTGCGGGTTAGAAAAGCTGTGAGATGTGCTTTTGATACGTACTCGCCTAAAGAAAAATTGATATATATAATAATTTTTTAATAATTTGATTAATTTAAGCTACATTATTTGCACAACGAATATTTTGACTTAAATACATTTTAAAACCAAAATTAGGGGTAGCGGTTTTCTGATTAAAAACCAGCTTAATTTAATTACTTTTTTCAATCTTAAAATTAAGAGACCCAAAAAAAAACTTTTCAAGCTTAATACTAAAAATGTATTTTTAAAAACAAGCATTTGACTTACTTCAAGTATAATTGTTGAAAAACGTTTTTTAACCAAAATCACGACTTTATTACAAAACCAAAAAGTGCTGTCCTTGTAGAAAAATGTGAAATGTGAATGTATCTTTTTTTTTACTTATTGTGAAATTGCAATAAAATGTTCAAATTGAAGCTGTTCCGAGAAATACTTTATCTCTTATAATTGGTTATGTAATAATGATGTAGGAGTGCAAAAGGTATACAAAATGCAAGTTGTTTTTTTTTTTTATCGAGTTTCCCTTTAAAAATCAAAACAAGATACTTACTTGCATTCATGAAATTGTATATAATGCAGCAGCAGCAGCAGCAGCAGCAGCAGCAGCAGCATGCGCCATATGTGTCAAAAGCTGGGCTCTCTCCCCTTGAACAAGTGTCCTTCAACTATGTTTGTCCAATGCCATGGAAACAGAGCTCTGTGGAAAAAGGTTTCGCATACCGTAAATATGCGACAGTTACCAGATCCCCAAGCTGTTACCCCAACCCCAGATTCCAGACTCAGGCACTGCCAACTAGTGCAGTGATAAGAAGAAAGGGCATGTGGAAGTGGAACGTCAACTGGATGGGGAGATGTGAAATCGGAGACTATGCCAAGTGGAAGAGTTGACAGTGTGTTGCCCAACCAAATAAGCTGCTTCATGAGAATGGTGGGACAGCATGTAAAATGTGTTGAAGTGCGAGGCACAACCTCTGGTCAATTAATCATACTTTAGCAAAAAAAAAACACATACATAATAATAACAATAATTTAGCACAATGTTGAGGGTGAGAAAGTGTTATAGAGAGATCGAAGCAACGTGAGAGCAAAAAAGTATCTGACACACACACACACACACACACACATATACGCATGTATATATATATACATATTAAAAGTCAGGGTCAAAGTGCCATTGTATTTGTCCCATGGCGCAACTTTTGCGGCCGCGTACTGTTTCCACATGGGAAAAGGGAAGAGTGTGCGGGAAGGGGGATGGGGGGTCAGCCGTAGTGGTGTGATGGAGGAGGCGAGGTAATGTGCTGTGCCAGTCAGACGGTAACAATAAACAAAATATGAATGGCAAGGCAAATGTAACAAAAATGTAAGAAAACAAGAAATGAAAACAGCATGAAAACTTTAACACAACACGTCGACACTTGAATGCCCTACACATGCCCATATATATATATCTGTGATATATATACAATTTGTCAAGTGTTTGGACACTGAAAAAAATCATCTTTTTCCACTTTTTTTTGCTACAAAAAAAGTTATTTTTTCATTTTATTTATTTTCTTTTCGTTTCTTTTTTGTTACATGTTTTTTAACGTTAGCTTTTTTTTAATAAACGAAATTAAAAACTCTGTGGACTTGTAATATTTTATGTGATGGGATTAGATGCATTTTTCATTTTTCTGACAAACTTAATGCATCAGTGCTAATATAATAAAAAAAGAAAAATACCTATCTAAATTTGTTGATAAAAAAATAAATATTTATATAAATATAACAATATATATGTTCACACGTATCGATAATAATTTCCAAGCCGCGCTTCAGCTTTTTTCTTTTTAGCCTTTATATAAAACTGCAGTGTGCAGAAAGTGTATGGAAGAAATATCATTGCTTTGTTGTATCGCTTCACGTCGCGTCTACGTTCGGCGACTGAGGCTGGGGCCGTGGGGGTCGCCCAACGACAACAATGCCCGGCAATTGTTTTGATGGCGACGCCAACGACAGCGTCAACGTCAGCGTCGCTCTGTCGACAAAGAAGACGACGACGACGATGACGCGGCTATGTTTGGGGTCGTTTGCTGTCGTTTTCGCTTGCCCGACTGTCCGTATGTCTTAAGTTTTCCTAGTCGCGACGTCGGCGTGGGGGAGAGGGTGCACACTGTGCTGTGCTTTTGGCTCGGATCGTTTCCCAAAGCATAAAAACAATTTTGTTACAAGCGAATGCCGCCGCTTCTTTGTTCGATCTCTGCACACACGTTTTCATTAACATTGTATATATCTGTGTGTTTGTTTCTCTCTCTCTCACTCACACACACAGACTCTGCATATATGTGTGTGTGCGCCTTCTGTCTCTTCAGCTGCCGCAAATTCAGTCCCGGGCTTCAACTTGTTGCTAAAAATATGCAAGGCAGTAAGAGGAAACCGGTTTTTTTTTTTGCTAGCGATCAACAACTGGCTGGGCCTGTTGCTGGGTGCCAGTGGCCGCCGCTGGCGTTGGCAGAGGCAAGCGGCAAACGAAGCAAAATGGTTTGGTGAGGGAGGAGGAGTGTCGACTGTGTAACTTGATTGAGTTGGCTTAAGCGGCAGCGAGCGAGGCATGCACAAATAAAGCCAACACAACAACAACATGCAAAAAACCAACACGTAATACAACCCGCATTGTGGTGCGGGCCCAATATAGTGTTGCGAATTGGGCTTTTTTTTGTTCTTGTCAAATCAGCCTTTTTTTGCGTTTTTGTTTTTTTTTTTCTTCCAGATTTCTTATAAAATAATTAATATATGTTAAATATATAAAGCTATAAAGCTATCACGGAAATTTACATCGTTAATCAGTTAATTATATATGTTCATCTCTAAAAATTTCTATTGAGCAACGATAGATACAAAAACTCTGTTTTTTTTTTTATTATTGATTTACCCAAAGAACTAGCAGTTTTTGCTTTTAGCTTAGCATCACTAGAGCACAAACACGATCGGTGCGACCGGTTGAGTCAAGAAGAGTGAGAGAAAAAAAGCAATTCACTTTAGGTTGACAAAGAGAGAGAGGAGAGTCAGACTGGCAAACAGGCATGGGCATGAGTATGAGTTGGATGACAACGTCGATTACGCGCGCATAACCGGCAGCCTTGTTGTTGTTGCTGCTTTTATTATTATTATTGTTGTTATTCTTATTCTCCTTGCTGTTCTTGTTGCAACCGCATGTTGCGCTACTTTTGTGCTTGTTCGGTTTCGCGCGCTCGTGTTATCTCTCTCGCACGTACGCGTTTTAAGTCAATGCTTGCCATTTCACAATGTCACCCACCAGCCGTAGCCATAAATTCAGGTTAGGTTTTGTTTTCTTCTTTCCTTCTACGTGTATACCCACACATACATGTATGTGTATATGCTCCATACATACCCATATATACATACAAATATGTATGTATAGATGACAGCTGACTTAACTGTGAATTTCTACGACTGTTGGTGACGATCGGCCGCATGTTAATGGACGACGATATGCAGTGGTATCGTGCTTGTGTTGATAAAGCTTTGTGGGAAGGGGTTGGTTTTCTTTGAGCGCGAACGATTTGTGATAAACGCGATCTGTCGATAATAAAAAACTTCAATAAAAGAACACATTAACCAAACCAAAATTAGCAATAGCCCGCAAATGAAAAGGCAATACTAAAAGAAAAATAAAAATAAATTCAAAAAAGAGAGAAAATAAACAGCGGTTAAGTTGACGGTACTGGTGAGGGGGCTTACTATAGCAGCTTACAATTAATATATTTGTATGTGTATGTGTTGTAGTTATACGTAATGTAGCTCTCTGAACCGATATCGATATCGGTCAATGCCGAGCAATTACCGCGGCTATGGTAAAGGTCTAATCCGTAGGTCTCCAGCTTGATTACAATTGTACTGGCTCTTGAAAGGCTTCCCACAGACAATCTACAATACAATACATACACATACATATATATATATATATATATATATATATATATATATTTGTACTTATATATGTGTATATAATTAGATAAGAGTCGTACTCTCAATGTCTACGAGAGATATCACAAATGATTCTAGAACTTGTGAATGTCTGTTGCCGTTTTCATAGCTACACAGTAATTACATATTTATGTATGTATATAATTATTTATTTACTTGAAAAATACAAAAAGTAAACAAATATATAAAATTCAAAATAAAAAAAATTGATAAGTCTCATCAGATTTCTGTATGCATAATGGAGAACTATATATAAATGTGTATGTATATATAGTAATACATATAGATATTTATATATTACGATTAGATGTATTTGTTCATATTTAAATGTACTAAGGAAAGTCAATAATAAAATACATTTGAGTAGGAAAAGATAAAATAATTGCCAGCGTCTAAAGACTTTCATGACAAACTGTATGAGTTAATATATACAAACAAAATACACGCATATCGGCAAATCAAATTGGCGCCAAATATTTATACCTATTATAAATCACTTTAGTTTCATTTGTTGGACATTGGATGGAATTTCTAAAAAATAACCTAATGAATTCTGTGATGATTCACTTAACAAACTGCTAGTTAGTTAAGTCCGCAATGCTTGAAATAAATATACATATTCATAAAAACATAGGTATGTATGTATGGAATATATGTTTTTCCAAATGAAAACATATTGAGTACTGAAACAGTCAGCTTAGTAAAGATATCTTTGCTCAAGATGATACCAACACAATAACAAATAAAAAAAATGTCTATTACATAACAACAATAAATAATATAATTGAATTTCATGTCAATCCATTCAACATTTGCCATCTCTAGTTGCAAAAAAATAAACCCATCGATTAGTAAAACATAAAAAGACTCCGTCAGAGATATATTTTTTTCAGTTTGAGTCTCCCAGGTTCAACATTAGTCTGGACTGCAAGCGCTATTCTTGTGTTTCTTGTTTTTTTCTTTTGCGATGCAGTCGCTGCCCTGTCAAACAGCATGCAAACAACGCCCCCGCTGCCCGTACGAACCTTTTGCATATAGTTGGCCAGCTCTTACCGCACACAAACAGAAAACTCTCACACGACTCATACAATAATGTGTGAACATACACACAAACGCACACACATACAGAGATAAACACTGTGCTTGTATGTGCATAAAAATTCGCAGTTCATTCTCATTCTTCGTATGCCTTGCTTCGTGTGCTTTCATTTTATTTTGCTTTTTATTATTATATATTCTTGTTATTTTTATTTTTGCGTTATTTGTTTTATTTGCTTTGCTTTCGCTGTTTGTTGTTGTTTTCGCTCTCTTCTTCTTATTGCTGTTGCCTTTTAGTATTTTGCTTTATTTATTTCAACTGGCTGACGCGTTCATTCGCATGACTCCCCTCTCTTTCTCTCTCGTTCGTCTCTTGCTCTAGCTCTCTCATTCCCTCACTTGCGTTGCTTGACTAAGCGCTCCCCTTTTACGTTTATCATCGTTCGCTCTATCTCGATCTCGCGCAAACAGCGGCGCATTCACCAGCCAGTCAGTTAGTTAGAATGAACGGTTTAATACCCGGTAAAATGGCTAAGATGTATTTGATTGAAGCAAATTTATTTTTGAATAACTCCTCTTTGAATCCCATGAAAATCTATTGCATTGCTATTTTATTTTTTTATATTCTGTATATATTTAACCTCGGTGGCTTTAAGTAGTAAAAACACCAGTCTACAGGGTATTAACTAGGGCACTCGCAAATAGATATCTCTTGTTCAGTTGTTTTTTGTTGCCGTTGGTCGTGCCATGTTGATTTGTGTGCTTGGCTCGGTTTTTCGACCGACCGAACGACAGACCAAACGACCGAATGAACGACCAACTGCCTGCCTACCCGCCTACCCGTACTAGAAGCGTCTGCGCCAGTTATTCGGTATTCTGCTGCTGCTGCTATTGCCTGCGCTATGTCTCTTCCTCTTCCATTTCAGCTTCATATTCTTACACACACACCTATACATAAATGCCCACTGGTAGACAGACAACTACGCAAACAACACCAAGACAATGCGCAGTAGATAACAACTGGCTCGCCCCTCTTCTCTCTTCAGACAAATACATACTTATGTTTCCATTGGTTACGTATATACATATACATATGTACAAATTTATCTATGGCAACACAGCGTGTGATATATAAGCGCTTTTTATATATGTGTGTGTGCGCGTGTGTGTGCAGACAGCTGCTTTGTGTGTCAAAGTGTAGCAAAAAAAAAAGCAAGAAAGAAGAATGCTTTTTTGATTATTTTTTGTGTGCCGAGTGCAAGGAGTATGGCCACCCACTAGCGCATTTAGCACTCCCCGATGGTGTGTGTGAGTGTTAAGTGAGTGCAGTTCTACATATGATTTTAATTTGTACACCTACACAGTCATTTGAGCATGCATACATTGTGTAAATGCACAATTTGCGCTGAATTGTTTAAAGTATTGTTAAAATAAAATTGAGTATGATAATAAGCTTAACGAGGAGCATATGTTTATCCTATCGAAGTGACATATATATAACACTTCAAAAGGCTTACGAGCTTTTTCCAGTGAAACGTATACATAGAAAATTCCAGATACATGTCCCTATATGCCGTGCATTTGGTAATTGTTTTTATTTATCTGTTGAAAGGATAATCCACCTGGTTAATTAGATTTTCCAAGAAAATCGGCTAAATTTTAATGAATTTTGTTGTCCCAGTAAATTCACCACTGGGTAGTTTGTTTCTTGCCATTCCTATTCTCTCTCTCCCCTTCTGCTACTCTCATTCTACTATTTTGTTGTTGTTATGTGAGCGCTGCGCAAAAACTTCGTTGCGCTCTCTGACGTCGCGTCAGTCGCAGCGACCATCATACTTGCTAGCTGTTCGTTTTGTGTGTCTGTTGATGCACAGTGTGCCAAAAGTAAATGTATTACAAAATGTTTGAAATATTAAGTAACCCAAATAACATTTGTATTCATGCATGTTGTTGCATGTTCGGAAATAAACTTTTAGGTTAGCTCGAACTATTATTATTATTGTTACTTTCTCTTCATATTCGTAAAATTAAGGATTGAGATAAAACCACTGTGCGTCGCAGCCTCGTTACGTTTTGCTGTTGGCAGCGAAGCAGCAGCGCAATGCTCTGTTATGCTGCCTGAAGAAAAGCAACGTTGCCATACTTCATTTAGCTTGTCCGCTACGTTCATGTTCACGTTTCGTTGACTGCGAATGTGTGTGCGATTATTATGTGTGTGTGTGTGGTGTATAATCGTATGTTTGTGTGCGTTTCTGTGCGTGTGCTTTATATCAGAAACTGCCATTTAATTTTTTTTTAGGTTTTCTTTTTTTCGTTTTGCGACGTTGTTGTAGCTGTAGCTGTTGTGTGTGCATGCGTTTGTGTCCGTTGATATATAATTTGTACACAATAAACATACATACATATGTGTGTGCTTATATGCATGCATGCCGTTTTATACGTTTATATGTTTGTATGTGGAAATGTTGCTTTAGCTGTTGTGTGTTTGTAGTTACACTTTCAGCTGCCAATTCGATTCCATGCCTTTTTTTAGAGCAGCGCATACGTCACACATGTGCCAATGCGTTTAATGGGCAGGGGCTGGGTGCTTGCATACATATTTATGTATGTTTGTATATGTGTCTGTGTGTACACGTAACTCTTCAACTCTAGCATGCTGCATAGGCTTTTGCAAATTGACAGCAAATCTCTGCTGAGGGTTGTTTTGGCTGCTGCTGTCGATTTTTTTTTATTTTTTTGCGCATTGCATGTGTGTGTGTTTCCGTCGCATTCGCATCCACAGGTGTCGCAGTTGGGTTTTACCAAACGTCAAGTTCAGCTTTAAAAAATAAAAATACTTCACACCTCTGTGCAAATTATTTCGTCGTCAATTTGACAAAAAGTTAACCTCAAAATGTTGCGCGCCTGTTGAGCGTGACTCAGATGGTGGCAGCAACGCCGACGTTGATGTCAACGACGGCGCCAGCGTGCTGAACATTTTTTTTTTGTTTAAACAAATGCAACAATTGCGCTTAATGAAAAACTTATGCGAGTGTGAGCAGCTTTCGTTTTTGTTTATGGTTTTGTATTTGCCTGCGTGTGTTTAAATGTATATATGTATGTATGTTTTGTATTGTATGTTCATATGTGTATGTATGTGTGCACTCAAACAAACTTTGCTCCCTACACTTGACCTTGTTTTGCCATTTTCATTTTGTACCATGCACCCCACACACACACACTAGATGGCCTGTGCTGATTGTGGTTGATTGCGGCCTAGCAAGAGACCGAATGAAAGAGAAGGAGTAACCGAGAGAGAGCGGGGTGTGTTTCAGCATCGGCAACTTTGTATGACAAAGCAAAAGGCAAGACAAGTGCTGAAGCAACGCAGTAATTTGCCTAAAATTGTGCGCCGGCTTAAACGCCGGCTACAACAACAACAAAGTAGAAACGAACGAAAAGAAACCAGAAACACAAACACAGCAGCAGCGCCAGCAACAAAAACGGTGAGCGTCGCAAAAAGAATCGGAATTAGTGAAGGGCGAAGATGTGGAAAGACGGAGACGCAGACAACGGCAATAAAAATGCAGAGCAAGGCGAAATAGATACAGGAAGGACAGGGCAACAAAGTTATTTTAATGACCTGCTGCTTTTGCTTATAGAGGGACGTGTTGGGTGTAACATATAGATGGTTGGGGGAGAGTACGGGGGTTATACAGAGGACAAAGTCAAACGAAGACGGACAAAGTCGCAATAGTAAAACTGCCAAGCAATGGGAAATTAAAGACCATGACAACAATAAAGGAACAACGAAAACAGCACCAGCGTATGGCGAAAAAGTCGAAAAGAGAATTGCTAATGCCAAAAAATAAAAAACAACAACAATCACATTTAGCACACACACAAACCAACCCACACACACAGTAATGGGAATGGCATGTGGGCAAAAGAATGAGGAAAGTGACCAAAACACAAAAATGAAACCAAAACGCAAGCAAGGCAACAAACAAAGAATTGCAAAAAAATCAAATAAAATAAAACTGAAATTGCTGAATAACTGTAGGACCAGAGACACAAAAAAAGAACAAAAATAATATTAGAGAATTTTTTTTAAAATATACATATTTTTATACATTACAAGTGCATATATAAATGGTATATAACGTTTTTGCATACATACGGATGCTTATATGTATGTTTATCGAAATCAAAAAATTTTTGATACAGAAATATTAAATTTGTAATATAAATTCTTACTGCAAAAACTTAGAATTCAATATTATAATAATATGTACAAATTGATTTGAAAAATCCCACTACAAAAATAAATTTAGGAAAAAAAAGTTAAGACTGACAGATGGTTTTTAATTTTAAGTGCAGCATGATTTTTCGTGTTGTCTAGCGAAGTGTGTGAGACTCAAGCTCAAGCTGACTCAGATTCCGATTCAGATGACTCTCCCAATACCAGGGCAGCTGCCCTACAACCAAACATTCACACATATATACAGGCTAGTATGTAAGTGTAGGGGCCTCAGGGGCTAAAGTTAAGAGAGTCTCGGCATAACGGACCCCAACGGCAATGGCAGCAAATTAAAGTTACAAGAGCAAAGAAAAAACAAAGCAAAAAAAAATATTTAAAAAAACGAAGAAGGAAAACAAAAAGCAAGCGAATTTCTTGTTCAGCAAGTCAGGCAGAAGCGGCGCGCTGAGACTGTGCCAATGCACAGCGAAATGGAATACGAACAAGACCAAGAATAACAGCAACAAACCCATCAGCAGCAAAAGCAGAAGAAAAAGAAGCAAAGAGCGATTTGGTTAACTCGGTGGTTGTTGTTTTTGTTGTTGTGCTTTCGGTAAGAGGTCGGGCAACAGTAGCAGAGAGTGCGACAGAGAAGGCAAACCATTGCTTACTGGCAAAATCTACGATGTATGAAAACCAGTTTGCGGACTATACGGTTATATTTTCTTTTTTGTTTCATTTTACTTGAATGCTCGGGACGCGTCAGGCGACAAAAATGTCCTTTTCTCTATTACAGAATTTATACAAAATTACAAAAAAAACAAACTAATATTGCGTCATAAGTTGTATTTGTAAATAAATAATAAAAAAAATAAGCAATTTGCATAAAATAACTAAGAAAATTATACATATTTGATGAAACGTCTGTTTTAGAGATAAAAACGTGAGACGTGAGAATAAACGTGGTTTAATTTTTGCAAAATTATTTACTTGTAATTCAGTTAGGTATGTATACATCGGTAGCTTAAAGTTAATCTATATATAACTTTGGAAGTTTTTTTGTTGTACGTTCAGTATGTGAATGGCTAATTTTAGAGATGGGAACAGCATGCATAATGCCAACCCCTTCTGTAAATTGTTTGTGACAATTTCGCTGGCTGCACATAGTCGGAGCATTGCTTTTGCTTTTATTCTGATGTCGCTCTAATTGGCGCTTTACAGCAAAAGCCAGTGTCACACATGCACACACACACAACTCCCCTCCCTGCCACTTGTTCCTTATGTTTGCTATTTTGTTGCTTCTCTTGCGCCACTTGTTGTTGTTGTTTGGCTTTATTTGTTGTCATCCCTGGCATATTCATCACCCATATCGCAATTGGGCAAGAAGCGGGCGGAGAGCGATAGACGATTCATGCGTCCAAACACGAGCACCTCGCTGATGATGCGCTCAGCGAACAGCCGTTGATCACTGCGCATATTGCGGAAATGTGCCGCCATCCGTTTGCCAATCAAATCGCATTCGCTCTCCGTTTGCTCCGACTGCAGCGCCAACTGCTTTTCCCTTAGCATCATCTGGCGGCGACGTTTCATGCATCTGATGCTGTTTTCGTTGTCCTCGTCGATATCGATGTCGATGTCGACGTCGACGTCGCCGTCATTAGTGCTGCTGTGACGACGTCGTCGTTGTATTTGCTGCAATGCATTGCTGCGACGCATAGATGATGATTGCGACTGCGACTGCGACTGCGACTGCGACGGCGACTGCGACTGTCCCATTTGATAAGGATGCAAACGTAATTGTTTTCCGGTGCTGCTTCTGCTGCTGATGTTGTTGTTGTTGTTGTGATTGGATTTGGAATGTAGCTGCTGATATTTGCTTTCCATTTTCAGATCGAGTTTGTGTCGCTTTTCATTTACCGTTTCATACTCCACATCTCCAACCAGTCCAGCATCGTCAGCATCTGTCACGCCTTCAGCATCGCCATTGCCATTGCCCTCGCCCTCGCCATCGCTGACCAACAAATCGTCGGGCTGAAAAGGCTCCGCGAAAATTGACTCGTCCTGCAATTAATCGATAATATGCCCAATCGATGCTTAGTAACCGACTTGTTGATACTCTTTTCATTCAGTTGTATTTATTATTATGTTTTTAAATATGTAATTAAGGAATATAAAATTTGTTAAACAAAAATAAATACTTACAGAATTAAAAAAAATAATCAATAATTTTTATTAGTTAATTTAATAAGCTATAATTTTGTAGGGTATAATTTGCCCAGTTGAATCAAAGCAGAATATTTTTTAAAAAATATGTTTCAAAATAAACTGTAAAAAAAAAAGAAAGGGAGAGAAGGAGAAACACTTACTGGTGTCGGCTGTTCCAGGGACACCTCAACCACATTCTCATTTTCGGATTGCTTAAAATACGCATGTTGCTGTGGCGGTTGACGTGCAGTTTGCAGCGGTTTAATCAATGTTTGCGCCTCGCCCGTCTCCTGATCGTAGAGAAACTCCAGCTCATTGAAATACCAAAGCGAGGGCCGATATTCGTCCTGCCCCCCACGCTGGGACGACTTATTGTCGAGCACCTTGCGCAACTCGCGCCGATAGCAGGTTCGCAGATTGTTAATCTTCCGCTTGAGCATATGGATATTGGCGGTGGGTTCAATGTTGCGCATGTGCTTCAGCAGTACCTCATACGATTTGGTCGTCACCTTGCGATTGCGATAGTCTTTCGATGTGGTTAGCCACAGTTCGGGCATGGAGCGATATAGCCGAAAGAAATCTTTCCAGAATGATGTTTTGCGTACATTATGCGATTCCATGACAAATGCTTGAGCACAACTGATGGTGTCGTCCAACGTGGTTGTACGACAAAACGTATATAAAAAAAATGCCATCAAACCGCGCAAGTCGTCCAACACGCAACACGAACCACAACAACAAACCGCCATCTCAATCTCTCCCTCTCTTGCGCTGTGTCACGCGGTATATCTCTCTCATACTTACATGCATGTTTGCTTCGTCGATGCTGTCGTCCAGGCTCTGGCTCTCATGTTTGATGGGCGATGACGTCGCCGTCGACGTTGTAGTATAATCTAGATTAAAATTGAGCACCGGTCTGAGAAAGTCCATCAATGGGAAATACCAAAGTCGCGGCTCGTAACAATCATCGGATGCATGAATTTTCTTAACTTCACGGCGATAGCAGCAGCGCAACGAGTTGATTTTCCTTTTCACATCCTGAATGCTCGCATCGGGATTGACGCGTCTCAATATTTTCAATAGTTGCTGACAGCCGGGCGCCTTTTTCTTTATCGATAGGTACGCGGACAATCTGTTGTCCCAGAGCGCTGAAAAATGACGATAACAACATATGAACTCCTCCATCACCTCCTTCTCATCATACAAATGTGGCGTTGTCATCACTCGGCGTCCATCATCCACCGCAGTGGCTTCGCATCAACTGAGAAATGAATGAATGCGACTGACGGCAGGCAAGGAGAGAGACTGTCGTGCAAAGCCAACGTGTATGACCGACCAATACAACCGTCATACATATGTTGACGTTGCTGTTGCTTCTGCTGTTTGCCTTTTAAAGCAAGCTTTGCGCGCAGTGTCGTCTATTCTGCTTCTTCTTCTTCTCTTCTTCCTTTTCTTGTTCTTGCTTGCTATTTGTTGTTTGCTTTTACCATTTGCGTTTTTATTTATTCATGTTATGTTATAAACACAGCCAACGTCCGCTGTCGACGCTGACGTCGCTGTTGCGTTCGCCGTCGCACAAGTGTATGGGCGCTGGCGCGAGCAACGTTGCCAAACTTCAGCACAGTTCAGTTCGAACATGTGCTTGTCAAATGAAAACTGGCAACGTTGCGGCGCTTAGAAATGTTGCGTGACAGCAATGAGGCCACCGCCGGCCGGCCGTCTATGTTGCACAAACCGCAACAACAACAACAAAGCCAGCAGCAACAACCAACAGCCTAATAACAACAGCAATAGCAACAACAAACAATATTAATAGACATGAAACATTAGCGCGCGCACACAGAAAAAAGCAGGCGAGCAATACACAAATACAGAGACACAACATACATGCAGACATGCAACATACATCCATACGTGCATGCACATTTGCAATCGAGCATCGAACATCCACGGCTGCTGCAGCCCGTACTGCAGGTTGTGCGACGGTGCTTTGCTTCAGTTGTGTTTCACTTTCACTGCAAAATTCGCAACAAAAAAAAACAGCAAAAAGAAAAAAAAAAGGCGAGGATGAGAAACACAACAAATGAGATTTGACAGTCAGCGTGAGTCAAAGTCGTATGCAACAAATAGCTTACAACATTTTATCAAACAGAAGTGGCCAGAATTGCCATCGTTAAATTTTATGTTATTCCATTAATAATTCAACAATTTGCCAAAAATCTAAATCTTTGCCAAATTGATGCATCATATTTTGTATATTTTATTTTTTTTGTTGTAAGAAGCGTATTAGTCAATTATAATAAATAATGTTAATAAAATGCCATTGTTTTTATTTAATTGTGATAGGAGGCATGTCCAATATTTCGTCGCAACAGTGTTGGTGTCGAACATGCTGGCTTGATACCGCTTGGCCACACGGTCGAAATGCATCCAGTAGCGAACCTTAGCCAAACACTGATTGAGCAAACAGTTTGGGCTTGATGATGCTTGTGCGAGTTGCGTTGCGTTGCGTTCGTTCCGAACGAACGAAGTTCGGTCATTCCCGAATCGAGTGGTGACAGTACTCCGGTACAACATCAGCAGCAGCAGCAGCAGCAGCAGCGTCGCCGTCGTCGTCGTCGTCGTTGTAGATGTTGTAGATGTATCGTTGAACTCCAAAAAAGTCGGTGTGCAGCGCGTGCAGATCATGTGAAAATTTCTCGACGCTTGCAGAAACGTTGCGAATTTATTTATAACAAATTCACGATAATTATGAGAATCGTCGCTATTAAACAAAACCAACAATAAGGTAACTGTGCAACGTAGTAAAATTGCCAAACAATGAATATAATAAACGAAGCAGAGTACGCCCCTTAACAAACCAAAAAATAAAAGTCAAATAAAATAAAATTAAAGTAAAAACAAAAAAAAGAAAAAATAAAAGAAAATCAAATAAATATGTTCGCTTCAATGTGCCGCTGTGTGTGTCTACATATAACTGTATATTTATACACCTATATGTATATATATATTTTTATATATATAATGTATTTGTATATGTGTGTGCATAAATTTTTATAGCTGTGTCTGCATGTACGTACATATGTGTGTATATGTGTGTGTGTGTAAAGACGAAATGGAAAAAAAGAAAAAAAAAACACATTGGAAAATTGCGTTGAGCAACTGCCCCACGCTTCGTTGTTGTTACATAGGCAATGTACATATATATATATATAAACATTTATTTATATGTATATATATATATAAAATTTTGTGTGTGCGTGTGTATGCATATACATTTTTTTTTCTGTTGCCCAAATGCATTGCTGATCTATGCGCGAATATCAAAGTGAAAAGAGGCGCATATAAAAACGCAGCGCAAATTGTTGGAATTTGTGTCTGTGTGTGTGTTTCTGTGTCTCGCTCTTTCATACACACTTGCTGTGTAGTAGTGTGTTCTTTTCTGTGCTTGGCTTGTATGTGTGTGTGTCGCTCTCTGTTCTGCTGCTGCTGCCGTCGTCGTCTGCGTTCCAATTCTACTTTTTTTTTTTTAATTTTTGCTTGGTTTTTTGTGTGCTTTTTTAAAGTGGCATAGATTTTTTTTATATAATAAATTTAAATGGTTTTTATGCACAGCTGGACCAGTTGAACGGCATGGACCTATATATATATATATATATATATATATAAATATATAATATATATTTTGTGTATTTGTTAGCTTGTGTGCGTAAAAGAAAAATTGAAATGCAATAAAGAGCGCCAAAGCCAAGCCCCAAAAACACACACATTAACATATATACATATGTTTACATATATATATATATTTGCAATTGTATATATATATACAAATATATATATATCTTCGTATTGTTCATGTGTTTTTTTTTTGCGGCACCGCCCTGCAGCAAAAATGCAAAGCTTTTTTTTTGGGGTATTTTGACCCCCATCAGCCACCCCTGCCTGCTGCTCTGTATATCATACGCATGCATACACACACACACGCACCACGCATGGATTATATATTTTTTTACATATTTTTTTGAATTGTCGAAAACAAAGTAAAATCAATAATCAACATGAAACGAAAGAAGAAAAATAAAGAAGAAGATAAAAAGTTCACCGTTCCCCGTCGCTTCGTTTTTCGTGTTTGTTTTCTTGTGTACGTTTTTGTCTGAAATTTTCCAAGAATCGTTGCGAGATTAAAAATGCAAATTCGAAAAACCCGTATGCATATCTTGAAAAATAATAATAAAAACAACAATACATATATATTTATGTATGTATTGTGCATGTATATATGTAAATAAATAGTATCAAATACAATATGTATAAAACTTAAACGTGAAACGCGCTCAATACATTTAAACCAAATTTATGCAAATGTAAATGCCATATGCGATTTCCACCTGGCAACGCCCCGTCACAAATAGAGCCATCGTCTTTGGATTCGTATACCCAACAACATTCTTATGGTAAGTTAATGAGAGTGCCTATAATCATATATTAATTATTTATAGTAGGTTAAAATTCTGTTAAAAAATATACTAAGCAATAAGCTCGACAGATGAAAAGCATTTGGAATTCGATTTTTAAATTCAAGGCACGACAAAGCTAAATTATAAATTTAGATCGATTTTAAGTATTATTTTGCTGCGAAATAAATATAATCTCTCAAAAAAATTATGTGAACTTGGCAGTTTACAATTGGCAAAATAGAAATCTGAACAGAAACGCCATGGAAATTCATGACTTTATAACTGACAAATTCAATCCAATATTGGAAAGGAGTTAATTTAATCGATTATAATTTTCATTTAAGAACAAAGTGACACGAAATAGTTTTCAATAAGAATAAAAATATATATTTATTATTTACATGATATTGCGATTCCTTTAGAAAATTGGTGTTTATATATCGCTTATCTTTTCATCATTAACCTTGCTTAAACATAGTCAGTCCAAATTTGTCTGCGCATATTAAATCATATAGACGAAATTTCTAATGCCGGACTAATGACTGGACTCTAAACCCATTCTACAGATATATGAGTTGCAAAAGCCGTGTAAAGATTGGACGCAGACTCCTCGAAAATTATAACGGAATGTGGACAGAAATAGGAATTTAAAAATACAGAAGCAATATAATAATAAGAAAAGAAAAAAACAACTTATACAAAAAAAAAATATATATATATATATATATATATATTTTGGTGATTGTATCATCTGAAATCGATTTGAATTCATCATTGTAATAATCAAGTTTGAAGCTTAAATTATAATTCTAAAAAAACATTTTTTTTACCCTATTGACATAAAATTAAATGGGAATTGAACTTTATTCTGAAATCAACGTAAAGTCAAATATATATATATATATATATATATATATATAATATCTATTGTATTTCCAAATTTGCATACTTCATTGTTGAAATGTTTGAACTCAATTTCATTTCATTTGAAATTTGGTTTTCATTGTGTTAATTATTTGCAAAGTTTGATTTAAGTTGTTTTTTTTTTTTTGATTGAATTTTAGTTTTGTGGCGCCAAGAAACGAGTTTTTGTTCAGGTTCTACATACATACATATAAATACATAATATATGTGTATGTGTTTTCATATATGCATATATGTATTTATTTATAGCTTATTCTACTCGTTTCTTTTTTTCGTGTTTTGCTAATTAGCATTTAAATTATGCAAATAATACTTCTACGTCTGCTGCTGCTGCGTCGGCTGCTGCTTCTTTTTACTTCTTTTCTTTCTACCAATTTCTTTTTCTTACCGTATGCATACATGCATACACATACATATGTGTGAACTGCCTGTCTACCTATATGCATGCATACATACATTCACATCTTGAGACAAACGGACAGATACGTGGCCTGTGGCTTGCTCGCTTTTTGTTATTCTTGTCTTCTCTATATTTGCCCCCTCTCTGTCTCTCTCGCCCTCTCTCTCTCTCTTTCTCTTTCTGTCGGTCTCTCGCTCTATCTGTGCTTTTTTCTTCACCTTTTTCTGCTTGTAAAATCGCCGCACGCAGAATTTCTTGTTTAACCGGTTTGTCATTGTTGTTTTTATTATTATTTTATTATTATTAACATAAACATTAGTCTAAGTAATATTATTATTTTTGTCACTCCTGTTGTTCGCACAGATTTGCCAGGAAATCCATTTAATGTTTGTATTGATTTTTATATTAATAGTTATTTATAATTAAGACGTACAGCTCAAATTGGCCAAATGTGACCTTTATTGTGAGTTACAATTTCGGTTTCAAGGATATTTTAATTTATCTGGCATTTAGTCCTAGTATAAAAGTTTTACTAATTACTTATACCTGATTTGTATTTGCATATTACAATATATAGGATAAGGGGTAATCTTTTTCATTTCAATAACGATTTTTTATTATGCTATTCTGTGAGTCATTCTTGTATTGAGAATTTACTTTTTTTATTGTTTATGTTTCTTTCTAAGTGGTAAAACCCAAATTTAACTGTTCTTTTTAAACCGGGAATACTCAAAATGCGTGTTCCTGAGGATTTTTTTTATTATTTAATTTAGTTGTTTTATTTTTGGATATTAAAAAAAAAAAAAATTGATTTGTGTAAAGTATATATTATCATTTAACCTTAAGTTTAGCTATGATCGTAATTTACACTTGATTTCATTTCCATATATATTATTTTGGTCAAAATTGCTGCATTCTTCGTTTAGTCACTGTTGTTGTTCTTCTTCTTATTATTTTTCATATTCTTATTCTTTGTGTGTTGTTCACACTAAAGACATACAAATTCCATTAAAATGTGAAGCGGCAGTAATTTTTTAGCTTTCCTCTTTCTCTCTCACTCTTTCTCTCACTTAGTTGTCCTCACTCGCTGTTTCAGTCTACAGTTTCGGCTCTGCGGTTTGCCCTCGAATTTCATCCTTAATGACGTTTCTCTCCTGTTTCGCTGTTCATTTTGGTTGTTGGATTTTTGGTTTTCAGTTACCTTTGAGAGTGGGCGGCTGCTGTCAAGTGGGTGGGGCACCCACACGAGTAACTGTAAACAGAGGCGTCGTGTTGTGTGCCAGCAAGTCTGTCGGAAGGGGGCGCCACCTGACATGCCATAAATAAATGGGCAAACGGCTTAAATTCCTGTAATTTAGTTTGCATATTTTACGCGAAGTGGCGACGACCAATCAACAACAATACACAAGACCACACACACACACACACATACATACATATATATTTACATACACGTACACGTAATAGACATTGTTGTGTAGGAGGGGGGGTTGTTTGGATACGTAGCTAAAGGCTTCTCAAATTGCTGTTAATTTTTTTTTTTTGGGTTTTGTGTTGCCGTCGCATTTGCCGCAATAGGGGCAAGACGCGTCACAAGGACGTTGCGTTTGCCACCACAGCAAATGAGATATAATTGAGAGAGAACGAGAAAAAGAGTGTGTGTGTGTGTGTGTGTGTGTGTGAGTGAGAAAGAAAGAGGGAGGGTAACAGGAGGCAAACAGGAGCAGGAACATCGCACAAAATGAAAAAAAAAACGTGTGCAATGTTGCCAAATTTCTGCCGCTGCTCGAAAATAACGCAAAACGAATAAAGAAAAAAAAAACAACAATAACAATAATAAAGCAAAAACGTTTTTACTGCGTTTCTATTTAGCTGTTCTTGTGAGGCAAAAAGGAAAATCAATAAGTGATTGCCAAATTTGCCAAATACACTTAAACTAAACTAAAATAATACGTAAAGAAAGAAGAGAGAGGTTAACTATATATATATATATATATACAAATATATATATATATATATAATACTTGGACGATGTCGATACAATATTAACAAATTCTACGATATGCATGTAAGAATCCAAATATTTACCCATTTTATAGGATTCTACAATATGATTAGTAATGTAAAAATAGGATTTTATTTTTGTGTTAAAGATCGAAATAATCGAAATAAAAACAAGAATTAACATACCAAATTAAAGAAAAAAATATTTAAAATTGTGATTTGTATTAAACTTGATTTCGAGATCGTATACATCATCGAATGGGCTGTTGACGCTGTTCCAGAATATATAATATAATATATACTCGACACGGTCGTAGAAGCTTCCTTCTTGTAACTTTTTTTTTTTATATATATTTATATATATATATTATCACATTTATATATATAATATTCATCAGGTTAGGGGATCACGAAGGAAACCCTTTGCTTTAAAAAATAATACAAGAAATGTTGAAACTGTTTTTATTCTCCTCTTTTTCACAGTTCATTTCTATATTTCTCTCTCTCTATTTTCTTACCCTTATCAAAAGTTGATTCGAAGGGTTGCATTGAACACCTGGACTAACGAATGACTTGAATATCTCATATAGATATAGGGAGCAAGAGAGAGGGAGAGAGACAGACAGAAAGGAAGAGAGAGGGAAAAAAATAATAGTGAGAGAGAGAGACAGAAAGAGTCTGAAACTTTTCCATTCAATAGAAATGTTTTCCTTTATTTTTGTTTAACGTTTAAATTTAGAACATTGATTAAACTAATTAAAGTCTATAAAAAATTCTGATTCATTTCACTTTTACAACTTTAAAGAAAAACATCACGCATTTTGAATTTATAAAACCCCTAAATGCTATACTATTTCCTCATTCAAAATTAAATTACGAATTTTTATTACTTTTCACGACTGCTTGATTGCCCAGTACTAAGTTCTTGATAAGTAAATAAATTGATTACTTTAAAAATGTCTGTTCCTGTTATAAATATAATATAAATTGAATTTATGTCAAGTATATACATATAATGTGTATATAATATAATATAATAATATAATGTATATTATGGTACATCTTGATATCTAGATATTTATATATCACATTTGTATATGTTGTACATTATTTCCATGTTCATTTCTGGATGGACATTAAAATCGATATTACTTTCAGATCAACTTTTGCCGCTTGGCCTCACAATTTCTGCAAATTTGTGTTGTAAAAAATTCATAAAAAATAATGCAATGATTCAGGAAAAATAGAATTGTCCAAATAGTTGCGACATACATGTCGAAATTAGATATGTGGAAATAATACTTATAAGTTGTTGCTATTGTAAAGCAGAATAAAAGGAATGTAAAATGTATATATATATATACATTTTGTAGCTATCGGTTGCCTGGCAACATGTGTGTGTGTGTGTGGGTGTAGGGGCTGCAACAACTTACACAAAAGCCATGCACCGATACATTACATACAACGCAACCACCTCCCCTAGCCACCCACCAGTCGGAAGAAGTTGTCGGGCTTGGGTTTGTGGTTGGGGATATGTGCCACATGTGTGCTGCATATGCGTTTTGCCATTGTTGTTGTATTTGTTGTTGGTTGTGCTGCTGCTGCTGCACTATGCAACAGAGTAAGAAAACCAGCAGAATATGATGATGAAGTAGAAGAGTACGTAGGAAGAGGGGTAAGGGTGGTTGCTGCGAATGTTTTGCGTTGTGTTGTGAAAGCTAAAAGCAAACACACACACACACACACACATACATACACACATACACACATACATTCACGCATCAAAACCTACGACACATTTTTCAGGCTGAAAAAACACGTTTTTCATGTGCTGCGCGTTCACATGCGCTTATTTTTGTACAACAGCAGCAAAAATCATAAAATATATACAAGAGTCAACAACAACAACAAAAACTAGTGTAATAACTGATAAAAATAAAAACACAAACGCACGCAAGCAACAAAAACATCACACGAAAAAAAAATATACACACGCACATACAGAGAAAAATAAAAGCAGGCGCACTAAATTAAAGCTCAAACGAAAAATCAATACTTTACTTTATTCGACAGTAGCAGCAGAGCAGCCGCAGCCGCAGCCGCAGCCGCAGAAGCAGCAGCAGCAGCAGCAGCAAAGCAAAAGCAGCCAAACAACAACAGCGAGAAGCGTGTGCATCGACGGACGCGAGCAGGAGGGGCGCTATCTCAAATAAATTGCTTTCGGCCTACTCGTGATTCTTTTTCGTTTCGTTTTTATTATTTTATTATTATTATTATTTTTTTTTTATTTCGTTTCGTTTCATTTGCCTTTTCGGCGTTGTGAATATTTTACTGTACATATTTCTCGCGGCGCTGCTGCTGTTGCGCCCCCGTCGCCTGCTTTGACGCCCACACGAAACACACTGGCAAAAGTGTGCACACATTTATACACATGCATATGTGTGAGTGTGTATATGTGTGTGGACTTTATGTCAGCGCTCCAATGTTCCACAATTATTATTATTATTATACAGTCCCCATGTTAATGTGTCTGTGTGTGTGTGTGTGTCTGCTTTTTCGTACACGGTATTTTTTTACGTTTCACCTTGCGCACACCCGCACACCCCTGCCCCTTCTGTCCTGATCGTGTTTATTGCTGCGTTCTACTCGTTAGACTCGTTTGCTTCTCCGTCTCCCTATCATTTTTCATACACACACACAAACAACTTACAGCTATAGCCAAGCATACGTACATATCTACATACATACGAATAAATACACAACGTTTTGCTGTGCTGTTCGGGGGATTTTTGTGCACGTCACTATGCACGACTCACCGACTGGTGTTCGGTCGGTTTGGTGGTCGGTCGGTCGGTCGGTCTGTCGTTCTTTCGTTCTGTCGTTCGTTTTGTTGCTCGACTCGCTATGACGTTGCGAGTTTTGTGCTCGTATTTATGTATGTATATGTATGCGCATATATATATAAAAATATATAAAAATAAATATGTGTGTGTGCATCGTATTCAGTTGCCAACGAGGCTGCCTGCCCGCCGCCTTGCACTTGCTGTTGCGTCACCCGCGCGCCGCTTAACCAAACCGACACGAACAACGTTTGCTGCGCAGCAACATCGATGCCTGCTGTTTGCTTTTGCATTTGTATGGCATGCATATATATACACACACACTAATATACATACATAAGTATGAATGTATGTATATGTATGTGTGCTCGCTCGCTCGCTCGCTCGTTCGTTCTTTCAAGTTCCCCAAAAGCTATTGCTCTCTGTTTTTGCTCAACCTCAGCAGTGGCCCATAGCACTGCACACCCGCTGCCTTCCCTCTGTAACGACAACGACCGACCGACAGACAGACCGACCGACAGACAGACCGACCGACTAATTGACAGACGGTCGTTTCGTCGCTTGTTCGTTTGGTTGTCGTACCCCAACACCAACCCCACCCCCAGTCAAGTGCAACTCTCTCACTCTGACTCGTTGGCACTACGCTCAACGCTTCTCTGTCTCGCAGTTTTGCTCTTGGCAGATGTTGTGCTGATGTTGGCAGAAGCAGCGGCGGCAGCAGCGGCATCATTTTTTTTCTTTGCTCGTTGTTTTGCTTTTGCTTTGAGTTGGTTTTTTTTTATAATTTCTTTTTATGCTATTATTATTATTATAACGCTGTTGGCATCGATGCTGGCTGCGCTGCTTTTGCATTGCTTGTTTCTTTTTACGTATAGTTTTAAGCCTCTTTCATATTGTCGTCGTCTGCTGCTGACTGACTGACTGTTTTTGTTGGTGGTATTTTTGTGGTGATGGTGGTAGTGGTGGTGTGCGTGTGTTGTTATTTTTATTAATTTGTTTGCGCTGGGGCTGCTGCTGAAAATTGTCAACAGCGCATTTGGACGACGCTCGCGTCGCTGCCGGACTTGCCGTCGCTGTCGCTGCTTTAATCTTACGCGTGCTTTAGGTTTTTTTTTTATTTTTGCTTTCTGTCTTTTGGGGTTTGTGAAGTATGGCAACGTCGCAAGCGCTTGTTGTCGTCGGCTCGGTATATATTTTTATTTCTGTCGACGTCGCTGCTTTAGCTTGGCTTTTGCTCATTGCGACGCTTGACTGATTTTTTTTTTGCTTGTTTGTGGAATTTTGTGCTTAATTTTCTGTGTGTGTGAGAGTGTTCGTGTTTGTATGCGTGAGAGTTTTTGCCGTTTGGTTAAATTAAATTCAATTTCTGTGCAATTCATAGTGTGAATTTAATTTACTAAAAGTTGCCACAGCTATCGGCATCTGTGTGCATGTGTTTTGCGATTTTTTTGTTGTTGTTGCGCCAGCTGTTCTTTGTTATTGTTGTTATTTTGGTATATATCTTCTTTTTTTTTATTATTTATTTGTGGCTATGCAGTTTAATTGCTTTCATTAAAAACAACAAAACAGAAAATATTGCTGACCAACAGCAGACAGAAGTAGAAGGCAAAACATGTGACTCGCTTCAGTTTCCAGTTTTTCGACACCGGTGGAGCTTTTTCTGTTTCTGCTTTGGCTTATGCTTTCTGTTGCTGCTTTTGATTTCTGTTTTTTTTTCTTCTGCGCTATGTTCTTTTCACGTAGGCAACACGCGCGCTTATAGCGGCAACTTGGGAATAGCTTAAACGGATGTCTGTGTTTGTGTGTGTGTGTGAGTGTAAGCAAGTAAGCGGGAGAAATTGTTATTTTGTACTAATTTTGGGCTTTGGCTCTTGTAAGTTGAAAACTTAAATTATTAAGCTTATTACATACATACATCAGACCTTTGACAAACATAAAGAATTGGGATTGTGTGCAATAAAAACCGTTGATTTCGGACTATGACTCAATATGTATAAATATGTAAATTATATGAATGAAATAAATACGTGGATTAAATTAATCTCTGAATCGATAAGTTGTACATTTGTACAATCACAATATATATCAATATATATATATATATATATATACATATATACATATATACATATATACATATATACATATATACATATATACATATATACATATATACTTATATATATATTTATATACTTATGGATTAAGAATAAATTAATTTTTACGGTAAAAAAACGTTAACCTTTAAATTAAAACGAAACTGAAATTTATTTAATAATCGTGCTTATAATACATATCAATTTAGTAATTATATTATGATTATTTAAAAGAATAGGAAATTATATGTAGTATATAATAAATAGTTCTCATAGCAACAATAGTTCAGTTCTTGAAATAATGTAATAAAAACATAGTTGCTAGTAGAACTGATAGAAGCTGTCATTGTTAATTGTTTAATTACATTTTACATTTGGCATTTATTGTTTTAATCTATTTACTGTTTGTCTTATCGAAAATTGGCAACTAATCTAATGTTTCTCTCTCTCTCTCTCTCTCTCTCTCTCTCATTGCAGGTTATGTGGACGAACAGAGAAATGAAATAGAAAAGAAAAACGCTTTTTGTTTTGTGTTGATATATTAACATATATATAAATATTTTTTTTTGAAGTTTGCTGTCAAAGCACTGTGTTAAAACGGATAGCGGATAATGAAAAAAGAAAAAAAATCAAGGAAATTGATACACAAAAGAAATTATATCAAATCAAAATGTGTGCAAGTTATTAATTAACAAATAATTAACACCACAACTACTTCTCCCTCCACCACAAAAAAACATACTTTTATATATCGTGCGTGCTTCATTCGTTAATTTACACACACACACACACATACACTCGCACACATATGTATATAAATATATATATATACTTTATATATTTGTGTAGATACTGCCACACCCAACCACCCACCGCCCTTGCATGCAGCAGACGGGCCAAGAATATGTGTCAACAAATATTTGGTGTCTAACAAAAAGTTTTCGACGCCCTCGATTGTTTTTATTGTTTGCCAAATAAAAAAAAGAAACAAAAATTAGTTTTCTCATTGTTGCTATTTTTTTGTTTAGCCTTTTTTTTCAAGTTACCAAAACAATTTTTTTTCACATGGTGCAATAACAACATCAACAACAGCAAAAACAAAATAAAAAAAAAATCGACAACAAAAGCAGCAAAAACGATTGCAGAAAAATTCGTATGTAAACGTTGAATTGCTGAAAATGGGCAACAGCGCGCGCGGCTGCGACGTTGCCGCATTTCAGGCGTGCTTGTGTTTCTGTGTGAAAAATTTCAAATTTGCTTAATCTTACCTCCACCCACACAACCCTTCTTGTTTTTCTTACAGCAGTCGCAGTGTGTGTGTGTAAATATAGGCAAATGTTTAATTTAGTAATACAAAAATAGAAGCAGAAATAACAACAGCAACAGCAACAACAACAACAACAACAACCACAACATAATAATAATAATACCAATATTAATAATTAATACAACAACAAATTGAAATGCGCAGCAGATGCTGCATGGCGTCTTTTAAGCGCACCAGCTCATTGTTGTTGCTGTTTTGTTGACAGCAGTAACAAAAGTGTTAACAATAAAAACAACAACAACAACAACATCATCATCAACAACAACAGAAACAACAACAACAACAACAAACAGTAACAAGTGAAACTTTGGCGCATGCTGTGAATATGTTGCAGAGCAATGCTGTTGCATGCAAGCAGCTCAGTGATAATTACAACAGCAACAGCAGCATTACATTTGCAACAACAACAACAACAACAACAGCAACAGAAGCAGCAGCAACAATATCCACTTCTGAGCGCAACAACAAGTGTTTAAGCCAAAAGAGTTCGGCATGAAATGGAAGCAGCTATACGCTCCTCTTCAGTGCAGGTCGGTGCTCCGCCGCCCACAAACAACGCCACAAACGGTGGACAACAACAACAGCAGCAACAGCAACATCAGCAGCAATTGCAACAGCAACATCAGCAACAACAACAGCAACAGCTTCATCATCACCATCATCATCAGCAACAACAACAACAACAACAACAACAACAGCGTGTTGCCAGCAATCAACAGCAACAGCAGCAACACATTGCGGCAGCAAACGCTGCTGCTGCAGCAGCAGCATCGCATCAAGTGCATGATAATGGACCAACGTCCCATCATTTACATCATCAGCAGCAGCAGCAGCAGCAGCAACATCCTCAGCAAGCAGCGTCTAATCAGCAGCAGCAGCAGCAGCTTCAACAGCAGCAGCAGCCAAACAAAACAACGCAAAAGCAACAACAGCAGCAACAAGTTGCAAATATGTCGTATCAACAGCGCATCTCGAGTGGAACCCAAATTCATAGGTGAGAATATATAGATATATATATATATATATATATAAATAGATATATAAATAGATGTTTATATTCATATTTTAGACAGCTAATGTTTTAAATAAAATCTCAGGAATATCAGTTAATTTTTTTCGACCAGGGGATTTATTTTTATTGATAAAAGAAATTAGTTTAAAAGAAAGATAATTCCAAAAGATTCTCCTCTAATCAGTTACTTAACTAAATTTTATTAGCTGCAAATAAATATTTTCAAATATTTGAAAAGAAAAAAAGTAGTTTTTTCAGTACAACTTTTTGGGTATGACTGTAAGTTGGATAGTTTTGCAGTCTGTGGAGTGTGTTTATGCGCGAGAGACCTCAGCAATACTCAATAATAATACATTAATACTCCCCAATTTGTAAACACACACACACACATGAAACACACACACACACATATATACAAAGTACACATATACACAGCACACACAAATGCATATTTCCGCAGCTGGTAGCTCATTTCCTGTTTGCATTCGCACTATTAGCGGCCATCGACAAACCACCCCCCCCCCTCCCCCTTTCCCGCACCACATTCTCCGCCTCTGACTCGTTCTCTGTTCTTCTCTCGCTTGCTATATATCTCTCTCTCTTTTGCTCGCTCTATCTATCTATCTCTAGCTTTAGCTATTGCTGATAAGCGGTTATGCGCCCAACAGCAGCAGCAACCCAAATAGTAGATTGCAACACTTGTGCCGAGCGATAAGCTGAGAGGAAGAATACATACATACATACACATTTATAAATATATATATGTGTATATCTATATATATATATATATATATATTGCTGATAAGAAGCAGAACAATTTAGTGACTGATATTAGGGGTCGGGCGATTGGATGGCGAAACAACGGGATGTGCAGATTATCAGTGTAAAAGTAGTACGTTGCGGTAAATATTTGTGGATCATAATAAAGCAGACTTTGACCTTATTAGCTAGAGAGAGACAGACAGAGAAAGAGAGAGCGTGATAAACAACGGTGCAGTTGCGGAAGAAGAAAAATGCGAAAAGCAAATAAAATTCAATAAACTGATTAATATGGGAATAGCTTAATAATCTTGATATATATGCATATATTATCGATATTAAGGATAAAGATTAATCACGATATCGATATAGTAGATAAAATCGGTGTGTTTTATTAATAAATGATTAATATAGATTTTATTGTTTCATTTTAAATCATTCCAACACTGATTTGTTGACTTTAACAACAATTATTGAACTTGAAATTTTTAAGCAATGAGAGACTCAAATAAATGTTTTTTTTGAGGACGGTTGGGCAGCCACAAAAAAAAAAAAAAAAACACTACCTATTCATGTAGTTGTGTGTGTGTATGTGTATAAATATATCTGGCTTATAACAGAGCATTGCACGGACTTAGCCTTGGTAATTCTATTAAAGTAATATCAATCTACAAGCAATCAACAATGAAAAAATCTCAAGAAACTCACGATCAAAAATATGAATTTAGAATTTGCCGACCTTCAAATAGGTAAATAATATAAGTATTTATTAGAGAGCTATGCATAAATTCAAACGATTTAATGTATGGAAGATGGAAGCAGTAAAAAGAGGACAGAAATAAACAGAAATTGACAGAATGACTGACAACCATTTGAACAGAGCCACATTAATAGACATAGATGGGGAGTGAGAGGGAAAGAGAGAGGGAGGGACATGGAGATAGAGACACAGAGAACGACCCGGAAAGCGAAACACAACAACAGTCGCAAAAATGTATTTTCATTATAGTTGTTGTAGTGTTATTGCAGCAGTAATTGTTGCTGTTGTTGTTGTTGTTGTTGTCGATGTATTTTCTGTGGTTGCTAGCTTTGCGGTTAGGCAAACGTACAAGTGGGAAGCACTTAAGAGACAGACAAAGACGAAAGACAATGACGATGACTAAGTGAGTCGACTGAAGTGAACTAAAGTGTGGAGAGTGAGCACAAGGAGAGCAGAGCACAGAGAGCACATGATAAAACAAAGTAACAAAAGCAGCAGCAGCAGCAGCAGCAGCAGCAGCAGAAGAGGAAGAAGCAAAAGCAGTATATGTATTTGAAGTCCACAAAATGTTGTTAGTAAGTAATAAGCGCAAAAAAGTCACTTTAGTTTGACACGACACACAATGGGGGGAGTTGACGAGAGGGAGGGCTAGTTGGTGGAGCTAATTATTTAAAAGGAAAGAAAGACAGGTAGCGAGATAGATAGAGAGAGAGAGAGAGAGACAGAGTTAACATCAAGCACGTTTGTCGAAGTTAAAAATAATTGTACGTAATTTGACAAAATTGACCTGACGCAACGACAAAACAGACAACCGTAAAAGAAAGAACAGTAACAGTAACAAGAACAAGAACAAGCACAAGCACAAGCACAAGCAACACACACACATAGGAACCGACCAATTGCACAATAACTGTTGTTTGTCAGTGTTCATTAGTTTTTATATTGTGTGCTTAGCTTCACGCTACACCAAAACTTGATCCAAAAATGCTTTAGTTTTAAAGAAAATAGTTTACTGATTACATCCACAATAACTGTAAACTCCCTTCCGATTTGGTAAACCACAGGGTATATGGAAATAATAACAGAAACTATGCTTCCTCTATTTTTATCTTTATCTTTATCCCTTTTTCTGCCACTCACTCTCAGTCTCTGCCTGTCTCTGTTTTGCCTGAATGACGGCAATTAGAGAGCTAAATTGCCGCACACAACGAACGACCGCAAAAGAAGTCGACGGAGTGCAAAATGTCATAAAGTCATGAAGTGGTGGCAAAATGCGGGAAATTGGCATCGAAAGTGGGGCAAGGATTGGGGGATGGGGGACCTCATTTGGACTAAAAACTTGGTTGGACTTGGGCAAAACGGGTTTGCATTTAGTAATTTGCAAAGGTCGTTTTGCTGAGTACAGAGACAGAAACCAAAGTCAAAACCTCTCAACGAATGAATGAAAGATTTTTTAAAAAACAAACAAAACGGCTGGATCATTAAAATGATTATGATGAAGATAATGATGTTCATGATGAATGATAAAATTACCTCAATTAAGAATTCTAATTGTCAATGTTTTGTTTTTTGTTTTGTGTGTACATTTTACTCTGTACATTGTTTAAAATTATAGTTTACAATGTTGTTGCTTGATAAGCTCTAATCTCTGAAATGCTAAATATAATTAAGGTGCTGATAAGTATATGTGAAATCATATGAAATAAATAGAATCGCACATATTATATGTATATATGTATACTCGATTCTCGCTTATTATTATTATAGCATTTTAGTTTTGGTCTTTTTTTTTTTTTTTTTTTTAAATCGTTCATTGATTGGTGTTCGCCTCATAGACACTAATCATCCATTTACTATCGAATTTGTGGGCATACCTTGGTGGGGGAATAAATTAAGGGGTGAGTCTAGCCTAATGGACATTTAATGATGGGTTCCATTCGCTGGTGGGGGTATTGGGGGTGTGTATTACCATTACCAGGCAAAGCAAAACATTATTTCAACTGCACAAGCAATTAGACATTTCATGCGAAATGTCATAAGAGACATTTGAGCCAATAAATTACCAACTATCGTGATTCGATTCAATAAGGGGTAATCGATAACATTGACAAGTTTATATCGATAAAAGCATATATTGTAGGTGCTTTAAGGTATATATGTAAAGATCATAAACGCTCAGAGAAGATGCTTGTATTACTTTTTTTGTATCAGTGTATTTTGCAGTCGGTTAAGCCTGACTCGACTTTTTTTTACTTGATTCACTCGCTTCCATCAGCTCTGTTATTTTGTTGTTCTTAGGTTGTTGACGCGTTTCCTGTCGTTGTCCAAATATTTGCATTGAACTCGAGGCATAAACAATGCCCAACAAGAAACAATAAAAAAAGTGCAACAACAGTAAAAACAGCAAACAAATAAATGAAAAAAAAAAAACAAATAACAAAAATAACAAAATATCTCACGATCCAAACAGACTTCCATTTTTTTTTTTTTATAGTTTTCTTTATGTCGTAGATGAAGAATCGAGCTATAATTATAAGCACGATCTACCCTGAATGTGGCTATAATTATTGCAGGAATACCCCCATTGTTAACCAACCCTTTCTGTTACTTTAAATTTAACGAGTATTTCACAAATCGTTGTTTTACGCTTAAGTATTATTTAATTATAGATTTATATTAATAACATTTGCTACCGCAAAACTGAAAACCAAAACCCACAACAAAAGTATATATATTTCTAAACCAGTCACTTCACAATGTCAATTAGAATAACTCGTTGTTGTACTTTTTCTTATTGCCTTTTATGTCTGCGATTACATACTTAGTATATATATATATATAGTATATAGTAAATATATATATACGTTCTGACTGGCATACATTGTATTTGGTATACAGTCCAGTTTCAGTCATTCACTTTCTGTTCAACTTCTTATGCACTTGCAGTGGCTATTATTATTTAGTCATCAAGTTTGTATAAATTCTATATATATATATATATATATCATAATCACAAGCCGAGTCGATATAGCCATATTCGTTTGTTTGCCTTTTCTTTTCATTATATGTAGGGGCTTAGGTATAGGAGTTCCATCACTGGCCTATAAGAGTATTTAAACTTCGGTGTGCTAAAAACAGTTGTTTTTATTTGACTTTGTGTTATTTATCATTTTGTAAATGTTTTATTTGTGTTCAAGTGGTCGTCCGTCGATTTGCATGACACACAACAACTGCAACAACAAGAACAACAATAATAATAATAATAATAATAATAATAATAATATTAATAATAATATTAATAATAATAATAATAATAATAATAATAATAATAACAATAATAACAATAGCAACACACACACATGCCTACAGCACAAAATGCAGATACAACTCGCACACACGCACACATTTTAATCGCTCTCGAACGGTCAAGGTTGCAAAATATTTAATGAGTCAAATGCGACGGCGACGTCGACGGCGAAGGCGACAGCGACGCCAAAGTCGACAGCGACGGCGACGCTATCAGCTGTGGTGGCTGTGCGGGTATCAACTGCGCACTCTTCCAGTTGTTTTTTTTGTAGCTGTCATTTTTGTTTATCGACCGGCACACACACACACACACATCGACAAATACAGCGACACAGGCACATGCACAAAACAGTTATGTGCACTCACTTACGTTACTTACTCACTCACTCAAAGCTGTCTCCGTATCCCTATCCCTCTCGCTTTTGCGTCGCAGTCAGTCTGCTTTTCGTCTGATTCTCTATATATCTCTCATATCGTAGTTAATTTAACTATGCGCCAGATTTGAAGAAAATAAAGTTTTAGCATTATTTGCAAACTTTTGTATCATGTTTCTTGTTTTGGTAGCTTACTGTTAAGCTGTTGACATTCCTGCTGCCATCGAACGATCCATACATCTATCTTAAACATTAACTAACCATTAAAAATGTGTACAAATTGTATAAGAATGGTTGGTACCCAAGCATCTCCGATAATGTATAAATGTATCTGTGTTTTTATCAAGATCTATTTATGTCGATATGCCTGACTTTAGATACTTCTATATTTTTCTATTATATATAATTCCACATGCAAACAAGTTTATTTCAGTTTATTGATCAATTTAACCGTTCCCCGAATTTGGCATAGTTGCAAAAATCGATTATATCTTTACATAATATTGATCCGCTGTTTGCTTTTCTTGGAATTGAATATTTGTTGATGTTTGTTTTAATGTTAGAAAAGTATGTTCTTTTTTTGTTATTATATATTGGAAAAAGAAACAGTTCTGATTTCACTAAACTACGATTTTGTTGTGCTTGTGTTGGTGTTGCTTGCATAAGGCAATGAATAAGCTTTGAGTGTTTCCCCCACCCAACCCCTCCCTCACAACAGTCTATATATAGTAAACATCTTAAGTGGCTGGTCGTTAAGTATCTCGTTGTGATGCAATAGCGTTCGTTTTGCAGTGACGGGCGAGTGGGACGACTATTAACTAATTCCGCTAAACTAAATAAACAAAACTGAGACAGCAACAGTTAAGGAACGACAGAAAGAAAAGCGAAAGAAGCCCAACGCAAAACTAGCCCAAGTGTTATGATTCGACGAAAGTGACAAACAATCAAATAAAGTAAAGTGTGAAACGGTTAAAGACATATTCAATTGAAGCGAGACAGTGAAATAGCAGTAAAACTGTATACGAAAGTGAAACACGTTTTAATCAATTAAAATCCTACCTTAAAATAAACTAACAAATCCTTTGCGAGTCTGTTATAAATGAAAACTACTCACATAAATGATTAATTTGAAAGAATTTTTGTCAATTCCTTCGTGTGTACATTCGTAAACGTTTTAATTTTCTTAAGTTGTGCGAGATTGCTTTTCGTTCGACTTTGTGCGGCATTGGTAAAAGTTTTGGATTCTACTTAAAATAACATTTAATATACTAAAAGCTATATGGCTACATCAAATTTACTATAAGTTAGAAGCACCTGTCATCGATTTATTGATTGACATCTCTCCTCACACTGCCCCCGACCTACCCCTATGCTAAAGCTCATGGGCAAGTGCAATCTCTGACAATAAAAGCCAGCGTTGTCGACACCGCTAGGGGGCGCCACACATATGTACACTCACACGCACAGGTAATAAATAAAGTGCACATACGTAATGAATTATAATTAAAGAAAACGAAAACGGCAAAAGCCAACAAGACAACAAAAGAAAGGAAAAATATTTCAACAAAACAACTAAAGCAAAATATGAAGAAAAGAAACGCGACTGCCAAAGCAATTAACGGCGACAGCGACGGCAATGTCTATTTATATACACAACGGCAATAACAACAACAGTACCAATAACAAAATGTGAAAAAAACGAAGAAGCAGCAGCAGCAGTAGCAACAATAATAGCAACAACAACAAAACAAATAACTGAAAAAGTGCAGCGCATAATAGAAAAATGCAAAAATGACGTGTGACATGAGCAGAGAGATAGAGGGAGAGAGAGAGCGAGTAAAAAGATAAGCGGAGGTGGAGAAGATGATTGAGCGAGGGGTATGAGGAGGCGAAATACAGGCACTGTTCGTCGTCGTCTCATTATTAAATCACCTTCAACTGCAGTTTGCACTGCAACGACCGAGCGAAAAAGACAGAGCAACAAAGCAAAAGTGCAAATGAGCAACAGAGACAGCGACGATAGCGACGCCAGCAATTGCATTGATGCCTAACAAAAGCTGACAAAATTGTCAAGAGACTTAAAAAAGTTAGACAGACGGATACGGCAACAAAAACAACAACAACAAAAGTTACATATATACAGCTACAGCTACAGCTACAAAAACTAAAACTCAAGTAACTTATAAATTACTTTGTATGCCCATTTATATATTAAAAAAATAAAATAAATAAATAGTAGGGAATGCTAATAGAGTTTCAGAAAAGTTGATATGATATAATAAATAAAATAAAAGCCGGTCTTAGATCTCATATAAACCCTGAAGTTAACCCATTGGTTCGATGCATATGCAAATCATATATATTTTATATTTTTTTTTTAATAAATCAAATTCAACTTAATTCAAATGTATATAGTCATAGCTCTTCAGATTATTTTCATTAATATATTTATAATATATATAATATATAACTTTTGCTCTATTTGTGTGCTTTGCGTGCGCCACTGAGTCATGCATTGTTTTTTAACATTTAATATATAATCCTACAAAGGCGAACAGACGACCACTCCTCGAGCTCCCCGATCCACCCCCCGATCACTGCCATTACGCACATATTTTCTTTATAGTTTATAGTTTGTCATGGCTGTTTTATAACAACAATAACAACAACTAAGTAACCACAAATATCGATATCTATTAACTGCTGCGGCACATTTGTTCAAGTTCCCAACATTTTCACATTTTTGATGAGCGCCCACATCAATTACAGTCCTCGATTAGTTTCACTTCCATTAAATTTATTATATATATATTTTTTCTTTTTATTTTATCAACAAATGGGGCACAGCAGATTCCTATAAATAGAAATGCGATTGCATGGGTGTGTGCGTGTGTTAGTGTGGAATTTTTGGGGTATAACCAACGACCAGCCCACAAATAGTCGTAATTAACACAGTTTTCTATCAATCGTTCTTGTCGTGTTCCTTTTGCCCATAAGATATATGACTGCAACATAGTTTAACACACATATTATCAATATATCACATGATAAATGTGATTATTAATAATTTATTGATAAAACAAGAAAGAAACGATCGATTTTTGCTGTAAAAGAAGCGATAGAATAGAGTTTTTCATACTCAAGAAATGAAAAACCTTGGAATACTTTGATTTATCCAGAAAGAATGTAATAATTGTATAATCTCAAGGGTCGTTTAGCTTAGTCACAGTTTTAATAAATCATGTTTTATATATATTTTTATATTATATGTGTACATACTTACTCGATTTACAAGCTCTACTGATAGGCACTTGAAATACTCAAAAATAGTCGCAATCCTTACAATAGCAATAAATATCTGTTCTTTGTTGTTCTTTTTTTTATATTTTTTTTGTTATTTCTGATACGTCTACTGATAACGTATCTATGAATTAATCATTACGGGGCTGTTAAGATTATTATTATTATTTATATTATTTTTATTGTGATTATTTCAATGGTTTCTAATCAGCGTCGCCGTCGTCTTAACCTAAATTCTGTTCCCCTTCCCCCCCCATTTGTTCATAACATGCCTACGTCGTTTGTAATTGCCATTCCGTATATGATTTCGAATTGCATACCCGAGAATTATTTTATATATCAGTGTCACGTTCCCAACTTTCCGCTTTTCAGTCGTACGTGTAGAACAAAGTACTTAACTTTTGCCTTGTTTACAGGCACAACTAACATTATTTTCCATTCATAATCTGTAAAGCGATTAGTGAATCAAAATGCATGTTTATTCGTGTTCTTCCTGTTCTAAACTAATATGATAACATAAATAACAGATCGCATTAACAAAATTATTTTATTTTGGCGCAGACCTTTTTTTTTTAACCTGAACTCGTTTCGATTCTTTTCTTTTTTTTTTTTGAACGCGGTTAAACAAATCCCAATAAAACTTTAACTGTTTCTTATAAAATCTTATCTATAATTAAAAAAAAAAAAAAGAAAAATATTATAATTATGAGTAATTGAATAAATAACTGCAATGAATACGTGGAACCTTATCCACATTCGTAAATCAGATCCTTATCATTCTGTGATCATTTGTAATCTGCACTCTGCTGAATTCTATACTTGGAATCACATGGAACTTAGTTGTATTTTGAATAATACAATTTTATATCAGCACACACAAAATTAGGTAAATATTATATTTAAGTATAATCTGTTATTAATTTCCCAAAAAAAGATAGAGTATCTTTGCAATTGTCGAGTCTTGTTGTGATTTTTGTTTTTGTTAAATTTCGTTCATTTTTTGTTTGTAGTTTTCCACCCATTGATTAGATTACGCATATCAATAGCAATTCCCAAGATTGCCGAAGAAGTGAAAAAAAAAATATCACTGTTTTTTTTTTATCTTATCTTTATATTACTTTTACGGACCATGAAAATTGTATTCAAAAGGGGGGGAGGGGACAGGCGTTGGAGAGAGAAGTGTTCCAGATTAGATACGTCCTCCCCGCCCCACTGCCTACGTATCTTCTGGTCAACAAGTCTTCCTCCACAACAGCTGCGCACTTTTTTTTTTGAAATGGGCTGTGTTTCGATAGTGTTTTTTTTTTGTTTATTAAATTGCTGACCAAAAATAGCTCCCCGAAATCAGAGCCAAACATCTGCGAGGAGGAAACAGCAGCCAAAATTATCAGCTAGCTAATTTCTATACCCTACAAAAAATGTGTGCTACCCACCAAAGTTCAATGTACAACGGTAAACACTCCTCCTCCTCCCCCACCCCTTCCATTCAGCTACACTTTTTCTTAAAATCACTTTACAGTGTTGTGTGAAAATTTGCATACAGATTCGTCGAGAGTTTTCTGACCTGTTCTATTTAAAGTATGTTCATAAAGTGTTTGGACACAGGGGAAAAAAAACACAAATATTTCCCATATATTGCAAAAAATATTGTTCTTTTTTTCTATAAAGTGGACTGCATAAAAGTATTTCATCAAAAAATTAACAAGATTTATTCAATTAACACAAGATAATTGTGGTCATTGGACTGTCCACAAAGTGTTTCGACAACAGCTGTTTACATTTTGCAATTCCCTTTTCACCCGATCCCGTTAGAAATGAGCAATTTTTGTTGTCTTTCATTTTAGCTATGATTTTCGTCCATATTCTGTTGAAATTTAAGCGTTAATTAATAGTTAAATAGTTTTAGGAACTTATTAGTAGGGAAATAATAAAAGTCAATAATAAAATACTTTATTTTTTCTAAATTATTTGTCTAAATACTTTTTGGACATGCTGTACATATTGCATATAATATGAATACAATTTATCTATTTGATGTCCAAAGTGCAACACGTGCTCCTCTCTCTCTCTCGCTATCTCTGTTACTCTTCTATTTAAACACCACGTGTATTTTTGCTATCTGTTTTTTCCCCCTTTTGATTGTTTTGTATTACGCCGATGCTGCCGTAATTGGAGTAATTTCTTCTTCTTTTTTCATAATTATTTCTTATCTTTTTTCGTTTTTGTTTGCTTTTGTTTTTGTTGGATTTATTTATATTTTCTTGTTTGATTTTGTTTTTGTTGCTGCGCACATTTCATACATTTGAGAAGCTGACTGTGCGAATATATATAAAAAAAAAAAAAACACGAAACTCGAACCAACAACAA
Source organism: Drosophila longiperda (assembly GCA_035042125.1). Classification (NCBI taxonomy): domain Eukaryota; kingdom Metazoa; phylum Arthropoda; class Insecta; order Diptera; family Drosophilidae; genus Drosophila; species Drosophila longiperda. The sequence continues at coordinate 640,823 of JAWNLV010000026.1, read as the reverse complement.
CATTGGTAAATTTGCTGACTGCCGCTGGAAGCAGCTGTAAATACAACGGCAGCGCAAAATACAAACAGAAAAAACCCTTAAAAATACACTTAGGAAAATTCGATCGAAGGCATTCGTGCTTATGGTGCTAAAAGCTTTACCGAAGCCTAGCGGAACTTTGTTTACACATTTTATAACGGTGGTTCTGCTTACACTGCTATGATGCATTGTTGGAATGTTCCGTTAGTTTTATTCCAATTATTTTGTGTTTTTCCTTTTGAATAAATATCAATTAAATTATGTCAATCGGCATCACCAAATGATAATGTGTCGTTTTTTTTTAAAGTTATAAACAAATCTGGAGTGCTGAACACATAATTTATTTATTTATTTGTATGCCATTTTAATATAATATAATAAAACTAATAATGATCCGTGAATCTGTGTATTTTATTGCATTTAGTAGTTTTATTTAAAAAAAAGCCAATTCTTTGCAATTAAAAATTAGCTTACAAACTGCTATCGTGCCGACTGACGCATTTTATTGTACTTGTGTTGTAAGCCATATAAAAAAGGTAATGACTGTTTGGTTTTTACCGGAATTCGTGTTTATTTGTTTCGTGTCCATAAACGTTTAAATTTAAAACGTACTTTGCCAAGTGGTATCATTTCAATATAGTTTTAATTGAACTTGATAATGGACAAAAGTTGTGTTTTTATGTATACAAAAAAAAAGTTTAACTTGAGTGGAGGGGATTGTTTTAAACATGTTAAATGCGAATTATTGAAAGAATATAACACAAAACTGTCCAACATAACAAATGCAAATGTAAACATTCAATTTTTATTAAATACGAGCTGCAATCGAGGCACATGTGCTGTGTGTTGATAAGTGTTTATTTGTGATTGTCTCTGAAGAAGAATATTCCATTATAGAAACATAGTCTGTGCGTTAGCCGAATTTCGATTATAATTTTTGAGTCATTTTAATTCCACTCAATTCTCCATTGAAAATATTCAAATATGCAAACAAAGAAAGAACTAAAGACGCCAAAAAAAAAAAAAACAAAGCCAGGACGAGTAAGTCAACAAAAGTTATTGTTGATCCTGCTGATAATTGAGTTATTTCAACATTGGCTGCAAAACTTGGAAAAAACACAAAGCGAAAAACAAAACGAAAGGTATGAAAACAAAGCAGAAAACAGAAAGCAGAAAACAGAAAGCAGAAAGCAGAAAACAGAAAACACATTTAAAGCTGCCCACTGCCAGCCGCCTCCAACCCGCTTCGCTCGCACCTCGGCGCTAATTAATAGATAGAAATAAGAGAACATTTCTCGAAGCCCAACTAAAATTACACTAATTAATTTTGAGAACAAAAGAAAGAGAGTGAAAGAGAGAGAACTGCTTAATCCCTTATTGAATGACAGTCTAAAGATAATAATACTATTATAATTTCTTTTGTATGGGAATACAAAAGCTAATACCTCAATAGAATTGTTGCGATTTACGACGTGCGCTTTGTACTGTATATCTTATTGTATACCAATCCCAACCCCCCTCCCCCCTTCACACCAACATGCAATGCCTGCACTATTTTAAATTGTGTCTTGTGTCTGACAAGCTTATGTCCATAATACACAAAACAACAACAACAACAACAACACATGTGAAACCTGTTAAGTTGCCAAATTGGCAGAGAACTTTACAGCCACATAAATTGACCTCCAGTCAGTTCGTTAAAATCCGTCAGTCAGTCAGTCAGTCAGTCAGTCAGTCAGTTGTCAGCAGTTATTCCATATGCAATTCTTGAAACGCTTTGGGTGAACTTAGAAAACTTATGAACGACGCCGAAAGGGGGGTTTCTCATATCAGATGCGTGTTGAGGTGGGTGGAAGAAGAGATGGGATGGGTTGAGGTGAATAAGTAGCCAAGAGACAGATAACGAATATGTATCTGATGTATCTGACAATGTATACTGTCAGGATTATGTTAAGTTTACTATTAACTTTGATTATTCAAGATATATACTTATAATATATATATATAATTGAAATGGTTGCTAAACATTCTAAATATTTACTTTAATCTAAAGTTAGCTGTGTAAATAGAACCTTTGCGGTTTTTCAGTATTAGCTTGGTTAAGATGACGCAATATATAATAAATACACAGAGAGAAAGATAAATGTTGATTATTAATTATCAGTATTCCTTTGGCTCGGCTCGAGTTTAATTGATTTTTATTCAGTCAAATTAATGAATCGAATTGTGAATTATACAAAAACTAATGCAACATTCTTAAACAATTTTTTTTGAGTGTGTGTGATTAGTCCAAGTTGTACGAAACTTGCTGCCAAACGATTTTCTTTTAAATGAAGGCAAAATGATTTCTTTAAAGTGTTTTGCCAAAACAAAATTCAACTGCAGCAGAATTTTGTGGCCAATTTTACACTTGCCTGCGCCCAGACCCAGGCCCAGGCTTCTGGCATCAGCTGACCCAAACATGCGCTCTCTTCCTTTCTCTCTCTCTCTCTCTCTATCTCTCTCGCTCTCAGTGTCTCAGTCTTTTTTGTTGTTGTTGTTGGCTTTTAAATTCGTATATTTATGTATCTAGCTGTCCCTCTTGTGCGCTCTTCTGTGCAAAGGTACATTCTCATCTCGATGGCTTGCTATCTCTGTCTGTCTAAAACTGTTAAGCATTTGGCAGTCGGAGCCACAAATTAAATTTCCAGCCCAGGAAAATTTAATGGCACACACAGGGCGAAGGACACCGCCGTCGTCGAGCACAGAGGAAAAGTTTGTTTTTAAAGTTGTTTCTCGTCGCCGCTTTTTACAACCTCCCCCCAATTCCTACTCACCTCCCGCTGATGCTCTTCCTGTTTCTTCTTTTCCTTTTGAAAGTGGTGCGCCCAAAACGTAGCCGTTGGCATCTATGGCAAAAAGGTGGTTACTGAAAAGGGGAAGGTGGGGAGGAGGATGCTTTACAATAATAATCAGGCAGCATACAAAATGCACCTACCTTCCAACTCCTGTCTTCCCAAGCAACAACCCCCTCCCCCCTGCCCTAACAAGGCAGTGCTCTTTAACTCACCCCCATCCCAACTTGTTCTTCTTACTTCTCCATTTACTACTACAAACTCTCTATCTCTTTTTCGTTTCTCTCTCTCTTTCTGTCACGATGAAAACTCTACAAAAACACACGAGAAAAATCGATAAATTTTTGCACTTGCCATAGAGCAGACGCCGCTTGGGTTTGAAGTGGGTTTTGGTCGTGCTCAGTGGAAATGGTTGTGTGTCTGCTGAGTTGTGTGTATGTGTGTGAGGGTGTTGTTTTCTCCTACTATTCGGCCATTGCTAACTTCCACAACCACGGCACACCAGAAACCATCGTGCGACTGCCGGCTCCTCTTTCACAGCATTATGGCGGCACTTGCCTGCAGGACACACACACCCACACACACACACACACACACACACACATACACAGTAACCATGACAACTTGCTGAACTATTGTTCCATCTTCTTTTTTATCTTTACTGCCACAGTGGTCGCCCGCTAATTTGCAACCTCTCTTTGTGCATTTGTCCCAATTATCTGCAGTATACATTTTGCATCATTAAAATTTATAAACAAAAAGTATAAACAGTTTTTCATATTTTGTATATGTTTTTTTTTTCTGATAATATCGATAACATTTATATTTTAGTCTATCGTTTATTTTTTTGTTGTAATATGCGAGTGAACACTATAAATAATATTCCTGTTATATATATATATATTTTTTTTTGCATTTGCTTCGCCATACAGTTTCGCATGCTGTGTGTGTGTGTGCCTGCCCTTTGGCTGCTTTTTGGGTTTGTTCGCTGTTAGTTTTTCTTGCGTGACGTCTTCTATTTTATATATGCCACACTCATACATATGTATATGTACACAACATATACATATATACAGAATCACATACATACATTTGTATGGCACATGCAATGTGGCGCACAAGGCGTGGCTGCTAAATGAGCGCAAAGGGAGTGAGAATGGAAAGGGAAGCGTAACGTTGTTGCCCAAGGATGCTGCCAGGCTAAAGTTACACTCCCACATACATTAACCCACACATACACCCATGCAGATGCACATAACGGCACATGTGGCTTGTCTCAGTCAGCGTTGCTGGCTGCGCTGCCTGCTTTCAACTTTTCATCAACAAAGAGCCACATAAAAAACAAAAAACAAGAAGATGAAGATGGAGAAGATGAATAAGAAGAAGATGTGTGCAATAACAGCAACAAAAATGTTATTCAAGCTGCAAGTTTTAATTATTTGTTGTTGTTGTACTTGGCGCAATTTTAAAGCTACAGCTTAAGAGAGTGTGTATTTGAGAGTGACCTATGAGTAGAGCTAGAGTGAGAGAGAGAGAGGGAGAGACTGAGAGAGAGCTTAATATATGTCTGTTTCCTTTTTTGATGTTATGACGTATTTTGGTCACATTAAAGTTACTTTTGATTTTAGCGTTTTTTTGAGTGGTGTTCGGAGTGAAGTATTGGTAAATAGAATAAAATCAAATAGAAACCAAGCTAAATTCCCTTCAAGAGTTTCTTTTTCCTACTTATTACGAAAAAATGTGTTGTTTTTTCATGTGATATTATTGCAAACCAAGGGAAAAATACAGAAGTGATTATAATTTTTTAAATAATTCAAGTTTATTGTTAAAGTTCAATTAATGCTATAAGCCTTATTTACACATGTAAATTTTTGTTGCTATATTTGTAGTTTAAAGAAAAATACTTTAAATTGAGATTCAAATCAAGGAACAAATATATATATATATAGTTACAAACTCAAATAGAAAATGGAATAAAATATTTAGAATTTAAGAAAAAAGTAAAATAATAAAAATAGATACGCAAAAAAAAAATAAAAAAAAAATGGAAAATTATTAAAAATAATAAATATGGGCCACATGCATTAAATTTAAAGCATAAAAATGGAGCAAATTAAATAAAATTATAATTGAATACAAAATTGCCTCAACTTTCAATTAAAAGTATTGAACACAACACAACTAAACATAGCCAATTATAATTGCCATAATTAATGTTTCAACTTTGCCCTTATTATTTATAATTGCAGGTAAGCTATTTTTAAAAGAACCTGGACAAGAAGAGGAAGAAGGATAAGAAGAAGAAGAAGAAGAGACTCGATAAGCGATACACATTTCAAAGGAACTCGCAAATTGGGAAATGTGTTGGCATCCAGGGGAAGATTTGACAACAGGGTTATAAGCTTTCCATGTATACACACGCTTATGCATGGATTGGTATGTGTGTTTGTGTGAATGTGTGTGTGTATTGTTGTAGGTCGATATGATTGATGAGAAGTGGCAGAGGCAGGCAGGCAGGCAGGCTGGCAGGCAGGCAGCGACGTTGTTGTCTGATTTTAAAGCTGAATGGGCCCAGACACTGCAAAGAGGGGACACAGAGAGAAAGAGGGAGGAAAAAACAAAGACAGAGTGCTCGTCAGGGGGGGGGGGGCTGGTTTGGAAGAGAAGGTGTCGGGTGCTGTTTTAAGCTTTAAAAAGCACTTTTCTCATGCTTTATTCTTTAAAAATAGCAAGCGCAGAAGTTTGGCAACGTTGCAATCGTTTTGCATTCAGCTGCGACACGCTCTCTCTTCCTCTTTGCTTCGCTGTGTCATTAATATTTAATGAAATAATAAGCGAACTGTGTTGTGTGCGCGGATGTTTGTTTCACATATTTATGTACTTAGCCAGCCACCCAACTCATACACCCACTCAGCAAACCCGTTGAGTAAACCAAATGTCTGGCCGTGATTGTGACGTCGCAGGTCAAACGCGTCGCACGTTAATCACATATCAAACGCAACGTCAACATCTCAAACGTCAAACGAGCGGTTGTGCTGCAACCAATTTTAAATAATGACCGCCGTTGGATTGCGGCAATATATATAGATACATAATATAGATACAATGTATTCGCTGCTGCTGCTGCTGCTAATGCTGACGCCGACAGCAGCTTCGCTGTCTTTAATGTTCGCCAGCGTACATGTTGCAGCAACATGTTGTTTTGAGAGCATGCTCGATGTTGCTGTTGTACTGCACACATGTATGTTGAAACTTCCAACAGTCCTCAACGATTTTCTATCTCACTTACACAGACATCATGAAAACGAGCAGCACAGCAATAAGCTTGCGCTCTCACTCTATATTGTTGACTCTTGCTTGCTTGCTTCTCTGGCTCACTCACACGTCCGTCCACCCACGGCCACACGCCATGTTAGTGCAACATGTGTGAGCTCGGTCCGGTTTGTGTCCCCAATAAAATAATGTTAAGGTGTCTCACTAATTCAAGCCGCATCAAATTTTATGCATCTTAGCATAATACATATAAATATATACATATATATATATATATGTATATAAATTGTCCGCTGCACTCGGCTGCTCAGCCGATTAGCCGATTAGCTCAGATTAGCCAAATGGGCAAATCTAAGCGATCGCAATGGGGTTAAGCATGTTTACCCACTTGTCGCCGTCATCTTATCTTCAGCTAGTATTAAATGCATCTGAAAATTGTTTAGAACGCAAAAAATTCAGAAAATCCAGCCAAATTGGATATATATATATATATATTTGCATGTATATATTTATAAAATTTCATTTGAGAGACACTTAAAGATAGCTTCGAGCTACTCCTAAGTTTTGTCAGATTCTTAAGGTCAATATTAAAATTTATATATAAATTAAGCGATTAAAATTCAGAACCAGAACCGGAAAAGAAATTAGATTTGTTTATATATCGAATAATTATATTTATCTTGCATTTTGGGTAGACAATAAATAAAAATAAATACATTTTATTTTTGCATATATAAATATTTGAATATTTATATAGAAATAGGAGTAAATTCAACAACAGTTATATATATATATAATTATATAGTAGCTATAGTAGGAACAATATCCTATATATATATAATATAAAGATCAAGCTGACAATAGCAAAAATTGTTAGATAAAAATAAAGTTAGATAATTTTTGGTGTTTATGTTTTATATTACAAATTGGGATATATTCGATATATATTCTGGGTATGACTGATCAATCAATCATCTATAAAAATTAATCATTTATTTTATTTATTATTATTTATTTTATTATATTTCAAAAATGCTACAAATAAATCTAATAATCTGTTTTTAATTTCGCCCCCACTGGCCTTACAGGACAATGGATCAGCAGCAGTATGTCAAAAGTCTCGGACATCTGCAGACTCATCAGCAACAGCAACATCAGCAACAGCAACAGCAGCAACAGCAACAGCAACAGCAACACGAGCAACAACAACGGCATCAGCAACAAATGCATCACCATCATCATCATCAGCAACAGCAGCAACAGCAGCAACAACAACAGCAACAACAGCAGCAGCAACAACAGCAGCAACAGCAGCAGCAATCGTCTCGCTCGGCAGCAAGTCCGTTGTCGCCGCCACGTCCTGCACCGGGCAGCGCAGCGGCAGCAGCGGCAGCGAATAACTATGCAAAATTTGCGGATGCGCCGCAGCATTTTATACAGCCAGCGGCATACAGCATCGGTATCCCACCGGTGGCCAACTATCGGGAGAACCATTATCTGCGGATACCGCCCCAGTTGCAGGCAACGGTGCCGGAATTTCAGCGGGCGGCACGTGCTGCATCTGTGGCTGCCGTTGCTGCTGCTGCCGGTGGTGCGGCCGCTGCTGCTGCAGCTGTTGTTGCTGGTGGTCCACCGACAACTGCGGCGGCTGCTGCTGCTGCTGCTGCTGCCGCGGCGGCGTCTGTCCAGGTGCCCCCAGGCAGCATGCCACCCCCAGGTGCCCAATCTGGCGGTGTCCTCGTCATGGACGCCATGTCGCACTATCAATCGCTGCAGTATAACAACGAATACCTGACCAATGCCGCAGCTGTTGCAGCAGTCAATCAGCGCCAGCAGCAGCACCAGCAACATCAGCAGCAACAGCAGCAACAACAGCAACAGCAGCAACAGCAGCAACAGCAGCAACAGCATCAACAGTCGCTGTCGGAGCCGCCGGGCAGCGTAGGTCAACCTTATAAGAAGCAACGGTTGAACGATGCCAATGTCAGCAACATGAATCACCTGCCACAACACCAGCAACAGCAGCAGCGCTCTTCACCCGCTCAGCAACAGCAACATAACAGTCGACAGAGCAATCATGGCCCTGTGTTGCACATGTCCGCTGCGGCAGCAGCTGCCTCTGTTCTGACACCGCTGGCTATGCAGCAGCTCAAAGTGGAATCGCTGCCACAGCAGCAGCAGCAACAACAACAACAGCAGCAGCAGCAGCAGCAGCAGCAGCAACAACATCAGCAACAGCAACACCACCAACAGCAGCAACAACACCACCAACAGCAGCAGCAGCAGCAGCAACAACACCACCAGCAGCAGCAACAGCAACAGCAACAGCAACAGCAACAACACCACCAGCAACTGACGTCACAGGCGCATGCACCACGTGGTCTGGTGGCACCACCAACGATGTCCACAGCCACTGGCAGCATTGGTTGTGGTCCAGCGCAACATATTGGCTCGGTGAGCGTCTCCTCGGCGGCCAGCAACAGCAACAGCAGCGGCAGCAGCAGCAGCAGCAGCAGCAGCAGCAGCAGCAGCAGCATTGCACATGCTGCATCCGAAGCATACCATCCACAGGTAAACATTTCATTACAGTACACATTCAATATGATGAACAAACTTATCTAAATTTGCTTCTCACAGGTGGAGGCCATTTCCCCAACGCTGCCCAGCGACAATGCGGATGAGCGTGGACGGAGCAGCAGCAGCAGCAGTCACAGTCACAGTCACAGCCACAGCAACATCAACAACAATACAAGCAGCAATATTGCTGGCAGCAGCAGCAACAACAACAAAAACAGCAGCAGCAACATTAACAGCAGCAGCAACAGCAACAGCAACAACAACAGCAACAGCAACAACAACAGCGCCAAGGAAGAGTTGCTCATGCAAATCCAGCGTGTGGACAATGATATCAAAAGTGCCGAGACGGCAATGGATACGCTGCGTAAAAAGGAGAAATCTTTGATGGACGAAGCGGCTGCGTCGACGGCAATTGCTAAACAGCAAAAGCAGCAGCAGCAGCAACAACAACAACAACAGCAGCAGCAGCAGCAGCAACAGCCGCAGCTGGCAATGTCAGCGTCAACGTCAACGTCAGCGTCAACGTCAACGTCGGCGCCAGCGGCGGCAAGTGGAGGCACTGAGATTATGGAGCTGGCGTGGCGGACACGAATGCTGGCGCAGAACATTTACAAGGCGAACCGTAAAACGGCAGCCGAGCAACATTCCCTGGTGAGTGCCGCGCTGGGTGTTCCCAGCAGCAATGACAACAACAATGGAAGCGTCGTTGAAGTTGAAGATGAAGCCGAAGGCGAAGGCGAAGGCGAAGGCGATTGCATCGTCAGCAGCGGCGATGGTGATGAGATGAGAGAAAGACCACGTCCCTGGCTGCCGTTGTATAATCAACCATTGGATGTGGACGCACTAACGCATCTGATAAAGCGACACCAGACACTGGTGCGGAATCCGCTGTTGGAGCACATACGCAAACTGAAAGCGGAACGGTGGGAGCACAATCAGGGACTGATCGATAAGTATACCAAGGATCAGGCGGATTGGCAGCGACGCTGCGAACGGGCGGAGGCCAGTGCCAAGCGGAAGGCGCGCGAGGCAAAGAATCGCGAATTCTTTGAGAAGGTGTTCACCGAGCTGCGGAAACAGCGGGAGGACAAGGAGCGCTTCAATCGGGTCGGTTCACGCATCAAATCCGAGGCGGATCTTGAGGAGATCATGGACGGGCTGCAGGAGCAGGCGCTCGAGGATAAAAAGATGCGCTCCTATGCCGTCATCCCGCCATTGATGCACGATGCCCGCCAGCGTCGCTGCGCCTATCACAACGAGAATGGTCGCATTTTGGATATGGTCGCGTTGCACGAACAGCGAAAGGCGATCAACATGTGGACGGCCGGCGAGAAGGAGACCTTCAAGGAGAAGTATCTGCAGCATCCAAAGAATTTTGGTGCAATCGCCGCCAGTTTGGATCGCAAGTCGCCGCAGGACTGCGTCCGCTACTACTACCTCAGCAAGAAGACGGAGAACTACAAGCAGCTGCTGCGCAAATCCCGCCAACGGACGCGCAGCAGTCGCCATCCGGCCAAGGCCCAACAGCAGCAGCCCCAGTGCATCATTGACTCCCTGACGACGGGCGTCACGACGCGCCTGCAACGCGAGCAGCAGCAAAAGTCCGGCAATCGTTCCATTGCCGAGCGGGAGCGGGCCGAGCGTGTCGCGGAAAGGGAGCGGGTCGCCGAGCGGGCAGCGGCGGATGCCGCCAAAGCGGCTGAATCTGCCGCGGAAAAGGCCAGCGCTGTAAGCAAAGCAGCCGAAGAGGCGGCAGCCGGCACTGAGAAGGTGGCCAAAAGTGTGGCAGCTGCAACAGCAGCATCAGCAGCAGCAGCGGCAACAGCAACCGCAGCTAGCGATAAGGCGGACAAGCATGCAACAGCAGCAGCAGCAGCAACAGCAACATCAACAGCAACAGCAGCGACAGAGATCTCAACGGGCAGCAGCGATACCAAAGCGAAAACCGCTGAGGATGATGCAACAGCAGCAGCAACAGCAGCAACAGCAGCAACAACAACAATAACAACAACTGCAAGAGCAGCTGCCAAAGCTGCAGCAAAAGCAAAAGCAGCAGCAGCAGCAGCAGCAGCATCAGCAGCAATGACAACAACAGCAGCAACAACAACAGCAGCAGCAGCAACCTCAGTCAAAGCAGCAGCAGCGGCAGCAACAACAACATGTACAACAGTGGCAACAACTGCGGCAACAACAGCAACAGCAGCTGCTGCAACAAAAACACCAACAACAGCAACAACAGCAACAACAACAGCAGCAACAGCAGCAGCAACAGCAATCAGTGAGGCAGCTGCAGCGACAACACCAAAGGCGTCCAAGTCGCAATTGCAACTGCAACAGCAACAGCAACAGCAGCCCGATGGAAGCACAGCTGTGGACAAGGCAAAGGCAGCCAAAGCAGCAACGGAGGCAACACCGGAAACGGAAACGGAGCAGCTTTGCAAGCAAGGCAAAGCAAAGGCCTCCAATGCGGAAGGCTATAACGGTAAGCATATAACTGTTAACTAGAAAATGGTTCAACATTTGTTGCATGAAAACCCCAATTTAAGCGCAGAGAACCCCAAACAGAAAAAAGACAATCTATCGATAGACCGATAAATCAGTTTTTTTTTTTTTTGCATTAAATAAAAGTTTTAATGTTGATTTTTCTCTCTTTATTCGATAGCCACTATTGGTGCCTCAGCAACAACAACAGCAGCAGCAGCAGCAGCAGCAGCAGCAACATCGGCATCGGCAGGTGCCACGCCCACAGCAGTGCCCGCCGTTGGTGTGGCTATTAATGGCTTTAAGCCCGGCTATCAGAGCGTTGTTATGGCCAATGTCAAAGTGTCTGCAGCGAGTGGAAACATTGATGATGCCACAACGATAACAGCAGCTGCAGCAGCAGCAGCAGCAACAGCAACAGCGTCGACAAATGCAATTAGCGATAAAATCGTGAAGACGACGCCGACAACAATTGCTGCTGCGGCAGGTTTTACAGTGCCAAATGCGGCCAGTCAACCGGCGGAGCCTGTAAGCAGTGTGGCAACGCTGACAACGGCAACAACAGCTGGCAACTATTTGGGGCAAAAGTTGAAGGCGGCACAGGTGGAGGGACTTGGCGCTGGCAACGAGCTGCACACGGATGTTAGGTAAGTGTTATCGATAAATCGATAGTGAATGGTAAAACTCAGCTATATAATTACAATAATGTTATCGATTAACGATAACGATAACTATTAAAATTGTGAAATAACTAATAATATAAATAAATCTTACCCATCCAGTGATGCCAAGAAGAAACGCTTCGAGCTTACGCCTGGCGATGTTAGCAACAATGCTCTCAGCAACAACAACAATAAAAATAGCAACAGCAACAGCAACAACAATAGCAACAGCAACAACAACAGCAGCAGCAGCAGCAATTTAAACGCCAACAGCTCCAAACTGAACATCAAGGATGCAACCATTGGCAAAAGCAGTATCGGATCTGGTACAGCTTTGGTGCCGGCCGCCTCATCCTCAAACTCATCGCTGCAGTTTATTGGCTCGATAATGGCCACAACAGCAGCGGGACAACAACAGCGGACAACGGATCGTGCTGGCAGTTTGTTGAGCAACTCTGACGTTTTGGCTTTGGATGGCAAAGGTAAGTGTGTCACACGATATTTATTCTATATAAATGACCTCAAAATATATATATATATAGAAATCTATATAAATCTGGTTGGTTAAAACTCAAAAATAATAATTCCCCAAAAGAGCTTTAAAAGCTGTTGTTGTATTTTTTTTCTTTCTTTTTCTCTCGTGCTTCAAACCAATAGAAAGCTTTTGTGTTCATAAAAAGGAGCCAAGCAAGGCTGAAAAGTACTGATTACTGAAAAGCTTTTGGCTGAAGCCAGCTTTTAAAAAGCTTATAGGCTATATGACATTGGGTTAAGTTCAGCTAAAAAGCTCTTTTAAGCTTTTGCAGCCTTTGATAGAAAACAGTTTGAAACGGCTGTTTGTAAAAAAAAAAAAAAGTTTAACGCGTGTTTTTATTCTTTGTTTTGTTTTGGTTTTCCTTTTCTTTTTTTTCATTTTGCTTTTGCATTTTTCCGTTAGTTGCGCTTAATAAACTCAATTCACGCTCGCCAACCCCCTCCAGTCATTTGGTCCTTTGCTTTGTATCTTGATTCTTGGCATCTTTTAATTTTGTATCCAGTGAATAATTTGTGGATTTTTGCATCAAAGTGTTGAAAACGCTGCCACATTGGACGCTTGATTGGTGCGTGCCGCGTTTTGGCCTAGCTGGTTGTGGCAGCCTGCAGCCAGTCAGCCAGTCTGTCTCCCCCGTTCGACTGTTTGTCTGTTCTTCTGTCTGTCATTCAGCCTCAGCGTGCTGCGGTTTTGTTTGCATCTCCAACACTCATTTTCATTTCCATTGCCCCCCTTTCCTACGCTTTAGTACTTCTATCTTCACCCGACCCCCTCCCCCCTCCCCCTCACTCTCACTCTCTCCTGCTGTCTCTGTTTCACTTTTGCCCAATATTTGTTGGCGCTGTCATCTCCCTGGCGAGTTAATTAAACTCAATTAAATTAAAATTTTTGAAAATGTCTTTTTTATTATGCAAGTGATTTAATTTAATTATTAAATTGCCCCAACGTTTGTTTGCATTGGAAAAACCGACGCGCACCTTCCACACTCCACATACATGCCACAGCAGGCAAGAGCGACCGCAAAAGTGAGGCATGCGGCAGGTGGCAGGGGTTGGATTTACCAACTTAACTGTTCTCAAATGATCATAGTTCCAATGGATCGATATCGATTTTTATCGATAACTTGTAAGTTGTAGAAAAGCAACTATAGAAGCTCTTTTTTTCTTTTCTATCTATCGCTGTATTTGTTGTTATCGATATGAATTCGTTTGAAATCGATTGAACGAATTTTTTTTTTTTTTTTTAATATTGAACTTCTTGGAATACATTTACATTGATATGTGTGAATTGAGTTTGATATCAATAATATATATATATATATATATATATATATATATATATGAAATCTGTAATATTAATTATATTTCTCTATATACAATAGCAAAATTTGAGCATTTTCAATGGCAATTGCTGTAATTTCAAATTTGAACATTTGCGTAATATTTTTCTTTAAGTTTTTTACTCAACAAAAGTTCTTCAATGTTTTCATTGTTTTTACAATTAACATTTATTTATTTATTTATGAAAAAAAAAAATTTCAGTGCTTATATGAGAATTATTTGCGTGCAAGTGTGTGCGTGTGTGGGTGTGTGTGGGTGTGTGTGGGTGTGTGTTGTTTTTTTTTTGTGTGTGTCCGTGCATTTAATTGCGTGCTAAATTCGTTCATTTTTTGATTACTCGTTGAGATTGTTATCGTTATTGTTATAGTTATCGTTATCGTTATCGTTGCAATCTATGTATATATTTTAGGGCGCTATATCCAAAGTATCCGTTGCAGTTGCAACTGTTGCTGTTACTTCCCGCTTGGCCAGATTGCTGCTGCTGTTGCTGCTGCTGCTGCTGCTGCTAGTCGAATTGTTGTTGTTGTTGTTATTGTTGCTTGCCTCCAATTCATCAGCGTGGCACAGTTTGCGATGCTTGTGCACAAAATAGTAGCTGGGAAACTTGCTGCCACAAGTCTTGCATGGATAATATTGAACATTCATGTCCAACGGACGCACTTCGCGTCGCATTAAAGCTGCTGCTGCTGCAGCTGCAGCTAAACTCGAATCCGCAGCAATAGTTGCTGTTACGGCAGTTGAATTTGCTGCTGCTGCTGCTGCTGCTGCCACTGCTGCTGATGCCGTTGCAGTTGCAGTTGATGTTACAGTTGCTGTTGCTGTTGCCAGCAATTCAGTTGTATTGTTTATGCTGCTGCTGCTGCTGCTGTTGTTGTCTCGGCCTGTTGCTGTCTCCGCCAGTTTCTTGTCCAGGCTGAGTGGATTCAAATGCCGCTTGGCGTGCTTCTGATAGCAATATTGTGATTTGAATGTGTGCTTGCAATAAACACACACAAACAACTCTCCATGTTGCTGCTTGCGATAATGTGTTGCTGTTGCTGCTGATGTTGCTGTTGTTGGTGCATTAGTTGCAGCTGCAACTGTTGCCCGGCTACTGTTCTCGTTCTCCACTTGCTGCTGCTGTCGTTGCTGGCTGCTGATTGCTCGCGCCATCTGCTGATGAAATGAGTAGCTAACACTTTGCTGCGTCCGCTGCAACTCTGTGACGCCTCCGCTGCAGCCACCGCCCATGCCACTCCCACTGCTGGGCTCAAATGTGTCGGGCTTGTGCCCGTAGGCGGTGTTTAGTATGCGTCGAAAGCGCACAGGTCCATCGCAACTTGCCACATCGACGATGAACTTGGATGCTTGTGTTGCCGTCTCCAGTTGTGACGCAGGCAGTGGCGCCTTGGCTGCACTTGCAACTGTTGCACGTGTGCTGTTGCTGTTGCGTTTTGTTAAGCATTTGCGTTGACTATTGTTGTTGCGTCGCTGCTGCTTGGCAATGCCAACAACTGTTGTTGCTGCTACTGCTGCTGCTGTTGATGTTGCTGCTGTTGTGGAAGCAACAACACTTGCTGGCGGCGGCGTCAGTTGCCTTTTGTTGCTTTCCACACGCTCAATATTTAAGCTGCTGGCTGCGCTGCTGCTGCCGAGACTGCTTACCACAGACACATTGCAGTCCTCCGTGTCCGGCTCCAGTTCTAGTTCCAGTTCCAGTTCATTGTCTGTTGCCGTATTGCTGTCTATGAACACCTCCACATCCTCCTCATCCTCCTCCAGCTGCTGCTGCTGCTGCTGTTGCTGCTCCACCGGCAATTGCTCCAGCACTGCTGCTGCTGTTGCAACTGTTTCGAGTGGCTGTTGCACATAGGCGGCACCAGCAACAATTGGCGGCGGCGCTGGCAAAAATCCAAAATTTGGCAACGTTGCCTTACTCGGTATGGGTCGTATAATTTTGGAGGCGCCACTGGCCGCCAGCTGCAACTGATGTGGATTGCTACCGTTTCCGCTCAGATATCCCTCGGTTTGAGCGCGTGCCAGAAACGAGCTGAAGAAAAAAAAAAAACAAAAAAAAAAAAAAAAACATTCACTTGCAACACACGAAAACACGAATTGAATTGCTGCTGCTGCTGTTGATTTACCGACAAATCTCCAAGGCGCGTGGCATGTGCAACACATGTGTGGCAAGCAGCACCGCAAATATGTTATCCACATTCAGATCCAAATATCCAGTGTACATGTATGTCAAAAGTGGAGCAAATTGCTCAGCGGTCACATTGCTCAAATAGAGGAGCAACTCACCGCCACCAATTGCAGCAGCAGCAGCAGCTGCCGCTGAAGTAGCAACTGTTGCTGTTGTTGTGGAGACTGCTGCTGCTGCTGCTGCTGCTGCCACTGCGGTGGCATCATCCAATCGAATGGCGGAGCGCAAATAACCGCTATGCATGCCCAGAACGAGGGCATGTGCCACAAATCGAACGCTGCTCGGCGCTGGACCCACTTCCAATATAACATCTGGTGGCGTCGACATGACACCACCAACACCACCAACAGCAACTCCAATGCCAACAGCAACATTGCTGCTGCAGCCAACAACAGGATGTGTTGCTGCTGTTGTTAGGCGGCTGCTGTTGCCGCCGCTGCTGTTGCTGTTGCTGTTACTGTTGCTGCTGCAACTGTTGCCAGTTAACCAATTTGTAAACATCAAAACAAATATTGGCAACAACAACAACACACAAAAAAAAAAAATACAATAAAAAAAAAACAACACGAAACGCGACGCGGCAAGTCAAGTGATGTGCGAGTGTGTCTCAGTGTGTGTGTGTGTCTCAGTGTGTGTGTGTGTGTGTGTGTGTGTGTGTGTGTGTGTCAGTCAGTGTGTGTCTCTCTATTTGTGTGTGTTAGAAGAGCTGTGCGGATCCGTCACGTGTGCAACACAAATTCAAACTGATGAATGCCTCATGGCGCACAGCGCGTTTTATAGCCAACACTCAGACTCAGCAGCCAGTCGCACACACACACACACACACACACACACACACACACACACACACACAAAAGTTCTGGCTGTGTCAGCTGTGTGTGTCCTTCGGCTGCTGCTGCTGCTGTTGCTGCTGCTGCTTCTGCCTCGGCTGCCTCTCAGCTTCGGCTCTGGTCGAGATTCTCGTTGCCTGCGTTTGGTTTGTTTGTTGTCGGTTTTGGTCTGTTTAATTGGTTGTTGGTTATGCGACTGCTGCTGCTGCTGTTGCTCCTGCTGTTGCTGCTGTTGTTGCAAGCATATTTTACACAGTTTTAGGCAAATTAACATGTTTGCTGGTGGGCGGGGGAGGAGGAGGAGGCTGGTTTTAATTGCCATTTTTATCATGCAAATTAAATGCAAATTAATTGCAAATTATTTGTGCTAATCAGCACATAAACAATAAACAATAAACAATAAAATAGAATTAATTATATTTATTTAGTGTGCGCATTTTATTTGTATTTAATTATGGTCAAAACAATTTAAAAATAATTTTACAAAAAATTGTTGCCTACATTTGAGCTGAAAGCGAAGAAAACCAAAATTCCAATTACTTTTTTTTTTTTAGTACTTGTATTTTTGTCAGCTCTCATTTAGAATATATATTTTAAGCAACAAAAAAAATTAGAAGAAAATGAAATTATATTATTGAATTAGAATTAGAAATTGAAATTTGGTAAACCGCAAAACATTTTCTTTGAGTTGTCAGTTTTGTTGCGACTTGTCAAAATCCGTTGGCCTTTTAGCTTTGCTTAAAACCCCAACAGTTGCCCCTTGCCCCCGACCTCTTCTTGGCTTTGTGTGTCCATGTCTATGAATTTATCTACCTTTGTGTGTGTGTGTGTGTGTGTGTGTGTGTGTGTGTGGGTGGCTATTAGCTTACTATTGATGAAATACACTTTTAAAAATCATTCTGATGATTTCTTTGCTTGTTTGTTTTTTAAATGAGTTTTAGGATTTAATGTAGTATTTATTTTAGTATTTAATCTAGTATTTATTATAGTATTTTAATAATATTATAGTATTCAATACAATTTTCCCTTTTAAATATGCCTCATTTTTCTTATGCTACTAATAAATATATATTTTATATATATATATTTTATATATATATATTTTATATATATATATTTTATATATATACTTTATATATTTGATTAATCGTTGAATTAATCGAAATTCTTTAAAATATTCTCATAATCTGTGCCATTTTTGTAGAGCATCTAGAAAATATTGTCAATTGTTTTACTCATTTTTTTCTTCCAAAATATCTATATATATAGTAATATATAGATATGTATGTGTGTGTGTATGTGTGTGTGTGTTTGCCTTGGTTTTATTTGTGTGGCTTTGGTATTCGGACATTTGGTTGGCTTTTAATTACCTTTTGCTGTTACTGCTGCTGATCGATTTTATTTGTTGATTAACAAACCAACCACACACTTACAACCCCACTCCCCCCTGCCCCCTCCTCACCCTTTCCAACCGCCCCACTGCATTCCCTTATTCGTTTTTTATTTGTCGTGGGGCGGGGGCAAATTTGTCAAAAAAATGTTTTGACATTTGGTTGATTTCGATATGGAAAATAACGTTGGGGAGGGGGTTTAGTGGCTTAAAGGTTGGTGGTTGGGGGTTGGCGGTTGGGAGCTGGGCAATAAGAAAGATGTATTTTTATAGATATGGTCAAATCGGACAGTTTTACTGTTTACTTTTGTTGTAGTCGTTTTTTTTTTTATGTTAGTATCGATAGGCTAATTTAATTAAGTTATTACCGTTACATTTTGTTATTGTTGTTGTTGTTGCAAGTGGTAAAACTGTCGAATGCGATTAAGCTTCAATCAAGCGTTAAAAATTTTAATTCAATTATTTCGAAATGTAATTATAAATGTTCGTCATGCATAAATAGTGTTATTCATTTGTGAAGCAACAACTGCCGCTTTCATCCCAACACACACACACATACACACACACATATATACACTGCACACTTTCCGCTTTTTAACCAATCCATCCTGCTGCAGTTGCTCCTGCATTTTGAATAAATAATCACAACGTAGGCAAAAAATAAATTTCATAAATTGCCAGCAACAGAGAAAACAATGCAAAAGGAAAAAGAAAAAAAAAAACAGCAAAAACAAAAACAACAACAGGCAAATGGCAAATGGCAACACACACACACACACAGGAAGCGAAAGGGAGAATGAGAGAGAGAGAGGAAGAGGAAGAGAGAGGGAGGGAGAAAGAGAGACGTCTGTCAGAAGTCGATTGGAGTCATGTTTGCTGCTGTTGCAATTGTTGTTGTTGTTGTTGTTGTTTTTTTTGTTGTCGTCATCGTCAATCTGTCACATTTGTTAAATGCTACAATTAATCCCCCAAGCGCGTCTGCCTGCCACTTGCCACTTGCCACCTGCCACCTGCCAACTGCCTTATCTGCCCATCCCACTTGGCTGGCCTGTTATTATTATCCTACCAGTTACCAGCTGACCCTTGACTGCACATTGTTTCGTTTGGTTTATCATTTTTCTATGTATGAAATGCATATCGATAAATTATCGATTAGTTTTGTTGTTTGCCATATATGGCAATTTTGTTGTGTTGATTCAACAATCGTTTATCGATAATTATATGAAAATATAGAGTTATGTTTTTTCTTCCATATGTTGCACTTTTGCCCCACTGTACAACAGTGGGCCACAAAGAGCGTTAGTTGCAACAGTTAGCAACAGCATCCCATCACCAGCTGCAATTCAATTCAATTAACGCGACGGTTAAAAGCTCTGCGCAATTAGCTTTTCTCTGTTTCTATCTCTTTCTCCTTCTCTTTCTATTTGCCCACACCCCCAATTTTCACTCTCTTACTTTCTACTGGCCTGTATGGCCTCCATTTTGTTTTTGGGCTGGTTTAAACAGTTTTGCTGATCTTTGCAGTAAGTTGGCAATTTGCCTGCCAACCAATCGAGGGACTGCCTCCTCCAAAATACACACACACACACATCCACACACACACACACACACACGGCTGTCAACTGTTGGCTTTTGTATCACGCACACACACTGACTGTAAAACTGCTGCTAAGCCTTTTGGTCATGTTGACAAGCAGCACAACCCTCCCCCTCCTCCCCCTCCCACTTTCAATCTCCTCTGCTTCTTCCCATCCATTCATCTATTACTCTATTCCTTTCTCGCACTCTTGCACACTTGCACACTTGCACTCTCTCTCTCTGTCTCTCTCTTTTTGCCGTACCGTTTCTCTTCAGTTTTCGGTTTTGTTGTCGCTTTTTACTGTTGCTTATCCCAGTTGGATTTTATTGTTTGTACACAGAGCAACGAGCAGTTTTGTAAGTGCAGGTTTTGGATTGGGGCTGTTAAGCAGAAGCAGAAGCAGAGAGGAGAGAGAGTGGAGAGAGCAGAGATACACAGCTTATACGCACGTGTTGTTTGCCACCTATCTCAAATGCCACGTTGCAGTGGCATCCGCACTTGCTCTCACCTGCCCCCCAACCCGTTGTGTGTGTGTGTGCGGAGCGAGGAAACCTTTTATGACAATTAAAACATAATTGACGGTCAACATTAATAAACCAGGCAGCAGGCAAAACACACACTCAACACACACACACTCGCAACACACACTCACACTCACACACACACTCGCAACACACACTTACAACACACACTCGCAACACACCATATTCTGTTCAGGTGTGCTAACAAGATTGCAATTGAACTTTTAGTCTAGCGCGGAGTGCGTGGGTTTGGTGGGGGGGGGGGGGGGAAATGGTGTGAGTGTTTATCTGGTGGCAGGTAGACAAACACTAAGCCAACCCATTCCCGCCACATTCAGTTTAGGCGGTTTACTCAAATCAACGAGCCATTTTGTGTTAGTTAAAAATTCTTTTTGTGTTGTGCCAAACGAAACACACACACACACAAAAACAACCACACAAAAAACCAAAGCGAAAAAGGTAGAAAAATGCGGCCAAAAACTAAATTTGAAAGTAAACTGCCCCCCCCCCCCACACACACCACGCAATCACACCCTGCCAGTCAGATGCGACCTACGTTCCTGGCAAATGGCCTAATCAACTTTTTTGGTTGCACTCCTATTTGGCCTTAACGACGGTTGAGGGTTAAAATAGTCCTTTTTCTGTAACTGTGTAAAATTTGTTGTTGTTTTTTTATTTATTTTTTATTAGGGTGTATTGCTGCTACGCAGATCATTGTAGTTGTGGCATGCAACATGTAACATGCTGTCTACGCCTGATCAGACCGTCTTCGCTCAATATCCAATTACCGAAATTATCGATTTACATCGACTTTCAAAACATAATAATGATCAACTAGTATGGGATTTATTATATATAGTATATATATATCTATTTTATATAGTATATATATCAATTATATATATTATACATATCTAGTGTATATAGTATTCGATCAAGAGTAGCTGTCAATGGATAACTGAAATTTGTTTTCAATAATTTAAATTTCAAGTTGATTGATAAATTGCTGCGTAATCAATTTAGTATTGGCCCAAAGAGAACTGCCTAAGAGTGGGGGTGTGGGGTGTTGGATGGTTGTATTGTGATTTCAATGTTTTTTTTTTTTTTTATTTTTTTTTTTTGGTTTTTCTATACTGTCAAAAAGTGCGCGCAAAAGTAGGCAAAGCAAGGCTGCCAGCGAGCTTAAATGTTCCCAAAACCATAACGAGGGGTCAGTGAAGGGGAGTAGTAGGTGGTAGGGGATCTGGTTGAATGGGTGTGTGTGTGTGTGTGTGTGTGTCAGAGACAGACAGCGGCGGCTGCTTATGAAATTTTGAACAAAATTGAAATTACGCTAATTGTTTGGGCTGCTGCCTCCCCCCCCACCCAAAAAAAAACAACAACAAGAACAGCAAATGCATTTCCGTATGTGTGTGTGTGTGCGTGTGTGTAAGCTGCCGAAGTAAATGTTGGCTGCTGCTGGTACGCACACATACACACACACACACACACACACACACACACACACACACACACACCAGCGCACACACCGAAAGGCAAAAACAATTAGCGAATTTGATGCGCAAATCCTCGTTACAAATGTAACGGGACATAACAGTTGATTCAGCAGCAAGGGAAATTCTCTCTGTGTCTGTCTGTGTGTATGTGTGTGTAGGTGTGTACTGCGTATTGGGAAATGCCTGTTTGACTTTACAGTTGCACCTAATTAATAGACTTACGCGCTAGTCACTCACAGTATAGCTAACACCCCTCACCCCTCTTCCCGTTCAGTTGTTAAACTCAGTTCGCTGCGCGAATATTTCCTCGCTTCGGGTTTTGGTCAGAGAAGCCATAGATTTGCTAGATAATTTTGTAGTGGGTATCTATTGTAGTTCCATGCGTAGTGGGGCTAGCATAAATTGGTGGGGGGGAGTGGATATAGAGGTGTTTACCATGTTGCAGTTCCAATTCGCGTTTTGATTTTCGGTGTTGCCGAAATGTGTCAGCTTTGTGGCTCAGCGTGGTAGAGTTTTTGTATGTGTGTGTGTGTTTGTGTGTGTGAGTGAGTGTTTGCTAATTAGTAAATCGTAATTACTTAACTCATATTCGCTTATTTATTCGATTCCCAATGAATTAAGCCTGCACCACCTTACTTCCACTTAAGCTCTCCCACTCCCTAACCCTCCCACAGGCTAGTGGTGCTCTTATTTTATTCGACTTATGAACATAAGTTAATCATTAACGCCAAATGTATTAGTGAAGAGCATAAATGCTTAAGCATAAACTTTGGCATTGTGTAAGAGAGAAAAGGAAAGGAGTATGAGGGGGAAAAGAGAGAGCTTAACTGTTTTCGCCTACTTGTAGACGTTGATAAACAAATTACAAACTTAAACCTAAATACCGAAAACGAAAGCTTTCGCAACACAAACAAAAACTGCGCACCTACTCACACACACACACACGCAAACAGACACACAAAACGAGCAGCTTCTGCTTTTGCTCTGCTTGCTTGCATAGCCTGCTTGCAGCTTGCTGTTTGGCTAATTATATGTGCCTCTCTCTCCTTCTCTGTCTCTCTCCCCACACTCACTCGTTCGCTCACTCAGTCTCCTGTGCGTTTTCGTCTCTTCCTCTTGTGCTGTCGTTTGGCATTTGCTTTTGCTTTTGCTTACATATGTAATTAAATTGCTCAATTAAAATTGCACACCCTTTTGATTATCGCTGGCGCAGTTTTCTGATTGTTTTCTGTCTGTGCTCTGCGGCAGCAGCAGGCACTTTTATTAATCAGTGAAAATCGTTTACCAAAAAATTAAAGAGTAGCAACAACAAGAAATATCAACGGTAAAAAAAGCTCACAGGCTAAAGCCTAGCAAAATGAAGAATGATAATGATGAGGATGGGTTAATAATAATGC
Source organism: Drosophila longiperda (assembly GCA_035042125.1). Classification (NCBI taxonomy): domain Eukaryota; kingdom Metazoa; phylum Arthropoda; class Insecta; order Diptera; family Drosophilidae; genus Drosophila; species Drosophila longiperda. The sequence goes on along the minus strand of JAWNLV010000026.1, from coordinate 617,708 downwards.
CTTTTGCGCTTGGTCCGACACACAATTGCCCAGAATTTTACAAGTTTCTTTTGTGCAGTCCATACTGACTGGACTCGCGCTCCCCCTTCCTCACCCTCACCCCCACCCCATCTATATATAGCAGCTGTGCTGCGCATACATTGCCTGGCACTAGCGAAGAGCGCGCTGCCCGCGCTCGCTGAACGACTGCCGTTAAATCAACACCATTTCGTAAATTAAAAGTGCCAAACGAAACGACGGCACCAGCAGTAGACGCAGAAGCAGCAGCAGCAGCAATGACAACGGCAGTAGCAGCAGCGATGCGACGTTCATATTAACAGTATTTACAATTATATATGTATGTTTGTATGGTTTGAGCTTGAGCTTTTGAGCGCTTGGTCTGTTTCTTCTGCTTCGACATCGTCGTCGTGTCGTGTCGTGTCGTGTGAACATGTGTTTTTAAGAGACTTACATATGTGTGTGTGTATGTGCATTATGTCTTTGTATGTGTGTTGCTGATTCTGCTGCTGCGGCTGCTGGTCGTCAGTGTCATATTCATTCGGTATTTATGCACATAATTCCTTTTGCTTGCTGTTGACTTCGACGTCTGCGCAGCTGCTGCTGCTGCTATTGCTCTTTGATGTTTGCACAAGTTGGCGGCTGCCAACTTGATTCTGCTTGCCTGCTTGCTTGCTTGCTTGCCGTTCGCTGTCTGCTGCTGCTGCTGCGGTTGCTGCCGCTGCTTTGGTATCTTTCGCTTACGCAAGATATTCTGTTGGCGCAAAATTCCCAATGGTGCTAATTAACGGTCGTCGCTGTTGACGTCCTCCTTTCGTTGCATACTTTTCTGCGGGCATCGTATATTTTTTAATTGGCCACCATTGTTGTTGTTGTTGCTGGACTTTCGTTCGTTTGGAGTGGTTATTTACTATTGCTGTTCTTGCCATTTTTGATGTTGTTGTTGTGTGCTGGGTGTTGTAGTTGTAGTTGTTAACTGTTAGCACACCTAAGCTAAAAGCCAACGTTTGTAAATTTGATTGAATTTGTTTCTGTTTTCCGAAATAAATTTACAGATTTATATAAATAGGATTTGATTGTGATTTTGATCGTAGTCGACTCTGCCTTCCATTTCTAGTTCACCCCCATTTGTTTAATTGTTTTTGTCGTTGTTGTTGTTGTTGTATTATTCAATTGTCTAATTGAAAGTTAAATATATATTTATTGTAGTTGGTACACAAAATGTTGCCGAGCTTGCAGCTAAGCGCATCAGAGCAAATGAATCTGACAGTAATTTATGTGTGCTTGGTGTGTGTTCAGGAACTATTTACATTTGCTCAAAATTCAATTGCAAATATGTTTTATCAAAAGGACGTGACCCGGACTAGCTATACAACAGATTGTAGCATGGGTAGGCATGTAGATTGGCCACTGGGTCAGCAGCCATAGGTGAGCGTAAGAGCGAGAGAGTCTCAAGACAACCAGACAGGCCTTAAGGCAACTATCTCACTCACTTACCCGATAGGCAATCAGCCACTCTCACTCCCATTCACATTCAATAACTTTACGCATAGCATATGCCCAGCACCACCCCCCTCAGTCACCAGTTATATTTACTCTTTGTACTTGCAAAAGAAATTGTACTAATGGAATTATTTCATGTATTCTTTATCGGTGTCTTTTTTTCTTTCTTTTTTTTTTTTGTTTTGCCTGTTCTGTTCTTCTTGCGACATCGTTTCGCGTTGCGGCGCATTTCGTTTTATTTTGCTTGTCGTTTTGATTTGCTTTCGTTTTAGTTTGTTTTGATTTTATTTCTTTTTATTTTATTTTTTTATGATTTTGGTTTTCTTCTTTCTTGCGAACGCGCTGTGCAAATAACACCAGTGCTGCTGCGACGTCTGCTTGGCGTTTCATCTTTCATGGCATGTCCTCGCAGCATTCTCTCTCTCTCACACAAATCAAAGAAAGGCACACGGTATTATATCCGTCGACGTTGCTGCCCGCTGCGCCGCAGCATCAGCAGCAGCAGCAGCAGCAGCAGCAGCAGCAGCAGTCGTCAGCAAAACAAGCAAAAAAAAACTTTTGTTTTCCTTTGGGGCGTTTCAAATAATTTTGACTGATTGAATTATTAATAAAATTGATCGAAATGCAAAGAGAGACGACGTCCGTCGCTGCTGCTGCTGCTGCTGGTCAACAACTATAATGTTGATTGAATTAAGTACTTTAAAGCTAGCATACTCACTCACACACACTCACACACACACACACACACACACTCATACACAAACCAACGCCAACATTTAATTAACACAAATTTCCATTAATATGTACTAATTACTGTTGTCTTAAATTTTGTGTAAATTGATGCAACAACAATAGCAACAGACAGATAATTCCAATCATACATTATCCTTATCGGTTTGCATTTATGCACTTTAGTTATTACATTAGGCAATCAATCATCTTAATTAATTTAACAATTGTGCGCTAACTGAGCAATTATTGTTTAATCATTCGAAATAACTTACCTGATTTGCGGTCACAAAAAGGTTCGTTCTCTCTCTCTCTCTCTCACACTCTCTCTCGCTCGCTCTGTTATTCCGTTATTTCTTGTTATAAAAAAAAAATACATATTGGTTATAAATTGTAATTTGATATCGTTGCAAAATGTCAATCATAAAGTGCCAATTAAGCAAGAAATCAATTTGGCTGATTTTCATATCCATTTTATTTATTTTCATATATATTTCATCATTTTTTTTTTTTTTGGGTTTAAAAAAAAAAGAGAAGAAAACTCGCAGTTGAACTGATGATGACCACCGAAATATGTTTGTTATTTTTCGGTGATGCCACAGCAAGGCAAGGCAGGAAGTGGGCAAGGGGTTGAGGGGCAACAAGGCGATACAGTTTGGTTTGGGATTTGCATGCGTTTCCCGTGCGTCGACGTACGCGCCACCAAAGTGCATTAAATATTTACATACATTTTTTTAAAATCAAAAATTAAATAATAATAAAGAAAAAAAAAAAAAAAAGAAATGAAAAGAACGAGAAAATGGCAGGACTGGTTGTGGTGCCACGCCCAGTTGCCCAATCAGTTGTGTGCCTCAATTGCCAGTTATTAATTAATTTATTTGAGTCGCCGTTGTTGTTGTTGTTGTTGTTGCAGCAGTTGTTGTTGGCTTGACTCGTTGGATGACACAGGCAATTTCAGTTGCAGCATTGCCTGTTGTTGCTGTGATTAATATTAAATATTTATCTTGCAATTCTATTTAATTTGCAATTTATAATTGCATTTTGATTGTGAGCCTTTTCGCCTCCATCTCTTTAATTGCTCTTTTTTGTTGTCACTCAGCCAATAAATAATAATAATAATAATAATAATTTAATTGCCTCCTTTTTTTTGGCGCTTTTCTCGACTATGTTTTTATTTTTTGTAATGTATTATTAAAAAAAGGCATATTTTTTAAATACATTTTTTGGTTGTCAATTCTTATTGAACTCTGGCAAGAGAATATTTTTATTGCCAAGAAAGCTTAAAAAGTATTTTGTATTGTTTATTAATTGTTTCGTAAGTGCTGCTCAGGTTTAAGCCTTAAATTTTTTGACCAACTGACCATCCAAACCAATCATGCAACCAGCCGACAAACCAACCAATGACCAATGACCCCCAACCACCCAACTACCCAGCGCAAACAAGGCAAACCAACCCAAAACCCAAACCCTCCCCCCTCACCCCTCACCCCCCACACTCACCCTCACCACCCACGCGACAATCAAAATTAAAATGAGTGGTTTATTAAAATTTAAACGCTTCACTTTGCGCGCGCCAAAAGCATTTTTTTTTTTTGCCTTTATATATCTTGGCCTGAAATGGAAATTGTGGACAATGAGGGGGGGGGGGGGAGAAGGGGGGAACGTATCGTATTGTGGGCACAGGACAAGAACTGACTAAGAGAATGAGGACCAGAATGAGGCCGTCGTTGTTGGCTTTGGCTACTTTGATGTATTTTCATATTCCACAGAGACGAGCAAAAACGCACATTGACTGCCAAAGAGGGATGGTGGGAAGGGATGGGTAGCGGTTGACGAAGGCGAAGGTGGAGGTGAAGGCAGAGACAGAGACAGAGACGCAGGCCGAGCGAACGCAGGAAATGGCAACGAAGTGCAGTTTTTGCTGCTTGGGTGTTGGGTTGGTGGGTTGGTGAATTTGGTGAATTGGTGGATTGGTGGGTGGTGAATTAGCTTGGCTTGGTTTGGGCATGCACACATCTCGTTTGTCGATTGTATTAGAAAAATCTCTTCACGTTTGTCTCATGGCATTTAAATTTTGATTGAATTTACTTTTGCCAACTACTCAAAAAAAAAAATTATCTCAACTCAACTTCCCCCCATTTCACCCCTCTGCTCTAAGACACTCATAAGCAGTGAAGCAACCCCCTTTTTTTTTGTGTTCTGCGTTTTATTTGCCTTCATTTTAATTACATTGATTTTGATTAAATGCGCCACAGTGTTTTTTTCTCTCTCTCTCTCTCTCTTTCTCTCTTTCTCTCCCTCTCTCTGTCTTTCCTCTATTTGCACATCATTAAAATTGTAAAAAAAATATTATATGGCAAAACAAAAAAATTAAGTTAAACATAAATGAAGCTCAAATTCAGACATGGGAAGCTCAATTTTAAGGGTTTTTTTTTTACACATTTAAATTTTTTTTTTGTGTCTTGTCAAAAATGATGAAGAATTTTGTATGCTCTATGGTAAAGTGGAAGGGGCCTTTTTCGATATATATCGATGAATATATTCTGTGGTTTTTTTTTTTTTTTGGTTTTTTCGATTCATCTAACTAGCTAAAATACAATCGATTTAAATATTAATCATCTCATATCAAGTAATCGAATTTAAACGATTTAACTTAACTGTAACATTATTTACAGTTAGTATTGTGGTTATCGATAATATTAATTAATAATCTATCGAATTTGATTTGAAATGAGTGCTAACTAAACAGCTATAAGTCTATATAAATGTTGAGCAATCGATAACAAAGTGTATCGATTAAAAATGTCTTGTCTCTTCTCCATTTCTTTTGCGTCTTGTTTCTTGCTGTCGCAAAAAAAAGAAAAGAAAAAGAAAACCAGAAGAAAAACACGGCGAACATTTTAAAATATTCAATTGGCTCATTATTTGTTAAGTGGCTTAATGAAAGCGTCCTTCGTCCTCTCCCAAGCCACCCAAAACCACCCAAAACAAGTCAGAACCAGCCAATCACCCCACCCCACTCCCTCCCTTTGCCTGTTGGTGGTAAAATTTGTTTGCCCATTTATTCAGTTGGTCTTTAATTAAATCGGGTTTTTAATGTGTTTGCTTAACTTGTTGTACTCATTGCAGATAAACTGGCCGAATGTTTCGTCTGCAAGGCGGAAGCGTGTCCCCGCACCCGTGCCCTCAACAAGGGGAGTGGCCAAAAATATGCGATACCAGACGAAACGATACCAGCGGGCGCCCGCGTCTGCAACACCTGCCAGTGCAAATCGGTGCGCACACGTTACCCCAACTGCCCGCTGCCCTCCTGTCCCAATCCAAAGGATCGGGCGCAACGCTTACGCAACATACCCACACCATTATTCGAGCTATTGCCAGAGTGGCGTGATCCAATCATGGCCGAATTCCAAATACCTCCACATGCGACACGTTGCTGTACCGCCTGCGTGATGCGCATCCGGCGCAAGCTCGATCCGCTGCTGAATCTCACCGATGGTGTTGGCGGCGGTGGCGTTGCCAGTGCCGGCGATGAGACAGACGTGAGCACCTCCAGCTGTGATGAGCGTGAGCCTGGTGGCTCTGACACCGCATCTGTGGAGAGTCCCGAATATCTGCAGCGCCACAAATCTCAGCTGAGCAAACAACAACAACAACAACAACAGCAACAAGCACAGCAGCAGCAACAGGTACAGCAACAACAGGCCCAACAACAACAACATCAACACCAGCAACAACAACAGCAACAATTGCAGCTACCACAGCCGCCGCCAGCTCCGCAAAAAGCGCAGCAACAACAACAGCAGCAGCAACAGCAGCAGCATCATCATCATCAGCAGCAGCAGCAACATCAGCAACTGCAACGCAGCGTTGCAGATGCCTCTGGTGCCGCTTTAACCATTACTCCGACGCGGATGAGCGCCAAAGCTGCCGCAGCAGCAGCGGCTGCCAATGACAATGAACGCCTGTTGCCGCCGGCCTGTCAGGCGCCCAAGAAGCAGAAGACCAGCGAGGAATACGATTCATCGGCAACGGAAACGGCCGATGAGGAAAATGAGAATTCGCCAGCGAATCGCCAGAGTCCAAAGGTCATCTTCAATGCAGTTACCCATGCCCATGGTCATGGCAGCCATGGCAGTCATGGTAGTCATGGGGGTCATGGCAGTCATGGGGGTCATGGGGGTCATGGCAACAATATGACAGGATTGCAGCCACCTCATGCCTCGACTACAGCATTTATTGCGCTCAGTCCACACCAGCAACAGCAGCAGCAGCAGCATCAGCTGCAGCAACAGCAGCAGCAACAGCAGCAGCAACAGCAACAACAACAGCAGCAACAGGCAAATGGACCGATGAGTTTACGCCGCGAACCAGTTAATAATGTGCAGGATTGCGTTTACTCGGTGATCGAGAGGCAGGTGAAGCAGCAGGCAAAGAATCCCCTGCTGCCCGGCAACAATCAGGGCAAACAAGCTGGCAGCCAGCAACAGCAGCAGCAACAGCAGCAGCAACAGCAGCAGCAACAGCAGCAGCAGCAGCAGCAGCAACAGCAGCAGCAACAGCAACAGCAGCAGCAACAGCAGCAGCAACAGCAGCAACAGCAGCAGCAACAGCACAACAATTTGGAGCGTAAGGAGCTGACCATTGTGCGCGAATATAGGCAGGATGGTAATGTGTTGCTCAAGCAACAGCAACAACAACAGTTGCAGCAACAGCAGCAACAGCAACAACAACAGTTGCAACAACAGGCACACCCACCAGCTGCCTTGCCACATGGCACCTCCGTGCTGAGTGCACGCACTGTGCCGCCGCCGAGCTCAAACAATAGCAGCAGCAGCAGCAGCAGCAGCAATAGTCTCAACAATAACAACAGCAACACTGTCAACAACAGCAGCAGCAGCATCAGCAGCAACAATAACAATAACAACAGCATCAACAGCAACAGCAGCGACAGCTTAGCAACTTTATCTGTGGTTAACTCACATTTAGCCAAGTATCATGTGCTGCCACCACATTCAATGTTGCAACAGCAGCAACAGCAGCAACATCCACAGCAGCAGCATCCACAGCAGCAACAGCAGCAGCAGCAGCAGCAGCAGCAACAACACCAACATTCGCAGTTGCAGCATCAGCATCAGCAGACGGTGCTCACCGTGGACAAGGCAACAATTACGCCAGTGATGAAGAAGAGCGCTCCAACACCGGAGACGATTATCTACAATGTTTCGGGCAGTCACATTTCCGCGCAGCACCACCAGCAACAGCAACAGCAGCAGCAGCAGCAGCAAGTTGCACCACCGCCAACACATGCCGTGCAACGTTTGCCCGCCGAGGCAGAGCCACAAACGCTTGACCTGAGCATCAAGAAGACGCCACGGGAGGGTCACTCGCCACATCGGGGCGTCAGTCCGGCGGCAGCGGCAGCAGCAGCAGCGGCCGCCGTTGGCATCGTTGAGCGTCATCATGGACCACCGCCGCCGATGAGCAGCGGCTCCATGAAGCACATTGTCCGATCAGCGCCCATGTATCGTGGTGAGACGGTGGTGCCAGCCCTCTCTGTGCAGGGTGCACCGCCTCCGACGTCCAATTATCTAACCTATCAGCAGCTGCATGGCGTTGGGGTGGTCAAGTCATCGCCAGTGTTGGCTGGTGGCAGTGCACCGCTCAGTTCGCTCTATGTGCAACCAGTACCTGTACCCATTGGCCAGAGCCAGTTGACACGACCAACGCCGCCGCCGCCCGCACAGCCGCCGCCGACGCGCGTCTCCAAGCTGCCGCCCAAGTTGAGTCCACAGCAGCAACATTTGGCGCCGCAGCAGCAGCAGCAACAGCAACAGTCGTCGGCCGTTAGCGTTGCACAGCAGCAACAGTTGCAGCTTGTCAAGGGTGGCTCAATAACACACGGCACGCCCGCCAACAGCGCACAGCAGCAACAGCAACAGCAGCAACAGCAACAACAGCAACAACAGCAGCAACAGCAGCAACAGCAGCAGCAGCAGATTATTGTGCATGGAGCATCATCGTCGCTGACCAGTCCCAAATATGATAGCCTTGTGCGGCAAACACCGCCCGGCAGCTGCCCGGACACGGGCAAGCATGGCTCGATAACGCAGGGAACGCCACTGCATCTGCCACAGCACCAGCCGCCGCATCACTTGGAGAGCAAGCGTGCCTATGACTTCTACAAGAGTTCACGTTTGAGTCCCGCCCAGGCGCCGCCACCGCCGCAGCAGTCGTCGCCGCACCAGGCACAGGCACCGCCACCGCAGGGCTATGGCGTTGGTGTCGCTGTTGGTCCGCCCTATTCCCGTTCGCCGTACAGCGTGGAGCCACCGTCGGTGCTCAGCTCCCGTCAGATTGTCATCAACGATTATCACACATCGCAACAGATGCAGGGCCAGCAGCAGCGGAACGTCTCTCGAGGCAGCAGCAGCAGCGCCGGCGGCGGCGTCGGCGGAGGAGGCAGCGGTGCCGGTTCCGGTTCCGATAAGGAGTCGCCATCGCCCAGGAATAGCGTCAGTGGCAGCTCCTCGGCTGTCTATGCCGGCTACGAGAAGGAACCACAGCCACGCGGACGTCCCGAATACTCAAGTCGCGCCTCCCCAGCGGATCATTCCAACAGGTACAAAATTATTAATAATAATTAAAAATTAAAAATTATTTAATTTAATTATTTAATTGCAATTTCTCATCTCTCATTTTTTCATCTTTGATGCAGCACACCCAGTCCGCATCGTACGCCGCCGCCGCAGCGTCAGGGTGTCATTCAGCGCCACAATACGGGCTCGAAGCCGCCATCCCCAGCAGCACCGCCTCCAAATCGCATGCATATTGTAACCCCTTACAATTTCTCGCAAGGTAAAAAATCTTCAAATCAATGCAAATCTTCAAACAATTTGTGTGCATTTGGCTCGCTGGATTTCTCTTTAATTTTAATGTTTCTATTTCGATTTTTATTTATTTTTTTATTGTATTTTTTATTTTATTAATTTTTGTTTTTTGAATTTGATTTTTGGCGTAGTTTTTAATATTACATTTTCGAGCTTATCTGAGCTGAAGAATATTGTCCCCATTTGATTATCATTTTAGTTAGTTTCTTTTCTCCATAAATCTTACTAATTATCTTAATTACTAATTATCTTAATTACTAATTATCTTAATTACTAATTATCTCTATTACTAATTATCTTAATTACGAATTATCTTAATTACTAACTATCTTAATTACTAACTATCTTAATTACTAATTATCTTAATTACTAATTATCTTTTAAAACCCTGTTTTGATAATATTTCATTAGTTACTTTCTTCTTTTCAATAATCTTTTTAATTACTTAATAAACTTTTCTTATCTTATCTTCTCAAATTTTTTTCTTATCGAATTTGTTTTTTGGGCATAGCTCCATCGTTGTGCAGTTAGTTTTTATCTGAGAATATTGTCTCTATTTATCCATAAATCTTAATCTTAATTATCTTCTGGCTACTTATTAAAAATTTCTTATCTTTTCTAAATATATATATATATATATATATATATATATATATATATATATATATATATATATATATATATTTTTATTTTTATAATCTACTTTTTGAGCTTTTCATTCTCTCTTGTTGTGCTGTTAAATTTTATCCAAGCTGATAATCATTTTAGCCCATAAATCTTACTAATTATCTTAATTTTTTTTTTTTTTTAATTAAATTTTTTGTGAGTAGCAGCTAGTTAATCTGAACTGAAGAATTTCATCTTCCCCATTTAAAAATCTTTCTTTAGTTACTTTCTTCTTTTCAATAATCTTACTAATTATCTTATGGCTATTTTTATAAACTTTTTCTATCTTTTCTTTACGTTTTTATTCTGTATTTTTTTGTTTTTTTTTTATATTTGTATTTCTAAACTTTTTACATGTTTGCCAAGGTTACATTATTGCAATAGCGCCTTCTTATTACCAACGTGAGTCATGGATAACAATCAAAGCTCAATTTACACTCTACAAAAAAAAAAAAAAAACCAAAAACAACAAAAAAAAACACAAAAAATATAATATTTATATTTAAATTTATTTGTGCAACATATTTTTTTCTGTGTGTTATTTGTTTGTTTTCTTGCTTAAATCTTAAGCAAATATATTTTTGCACCCTAAATTCTGAATCCTTGCAACATATTGTGGTACACCATAGAAATCACTCTAGTTTAACAGAATTATTTACCCAAATCTGCCATGGCACACGGTCCGTCCTCCAAGTGGCACATTTGTTCAATCATTTGTTGCTGCTGCTGGCAATTTCGTGAATTGTCTGTGTTCGTCGAGCTGCTAATTATTAAATAATATTTCATTTATTATTAATTATTAATTAATTGTTTTGTTTTATTTGTTTTTCTTGCTAAGCTGGCCACGATGCGCTTGCCTCGTTCGTTGATGTTGCCGTGCAGCAGCCGCAGTTGCCGGTGCCGTCGCAAAAGGAGGACAAATCGCAGGCACCGCAATCGCAGGCGCCACAGCCGCAGCCGCCGCCATCGACGCATGGCCAGATAATAACGCATGCACAGATTGGGCAGCCAGTGCCGCCGGCGGCTCATCATGATTTGAATCGCTATCGAACTGAAATCTCGGCCAGCTATCATCAGCAAATGGCCGCCGCTGTCCACCAGCAGATTGCCCAGCAGCAGTACAGGCATCAGCAGATGAATGCCGCCGCTGCCGCTGCGGCCGCCGCCGCTGAGATGCAGCGACGCATGGATCAGGCGAAACGTGACCAGCGACACAACATCGAAAGGGATCGTGAACTGCAAAAGGAGCACATGCAGAACCAGCATCGCATCGAGCGGCAGCGCGAACAACAGCGCGAGCAGCAGCGACGCGATCAGGAGCGGGCAGCCGAAGCTCGGGAACTGGAGGCGAGGCGCGGCGACCGCCTCCTATTGGCCCCCCATACACATTATATGCGGGGTCCTGTCCCCGAAACTGGACCGCCGCGCACCATACCCGATCGAGAGCGGGATGCGTAAGTTGAACTAACTATGTTACAAATCAATCAAACTATCAATCAATCAATTTAAAACAATCAGTCCATGATTTATTTAAGCTTCAATTAATTTATCATTCTATCAATCAATCAATCTATATTTTATTCGTTTCAGACTTTTGTGTAAAAAACACGTATAGGGAGTAGTCAACACGATGAGACGACGTTTAGAATCGAACTGATTTGCTCTGATGAGCTTTCCTTTATTTATACTAAAATACCGGGGACTACCGGGGACTGCCCGGGGGAATAATGTGCCAGGCTCTGTCTTCTTTTTGCACCTCAAGACGTTCACGTGTACCTTGCTCGAGTCCCAACTGCTTCTCCTTGGTGCGTAACTCCAAACGTTTTGGCATAACAGAAATGGAGGGATCATTCATTTTTGGTTCGTTAACCAGTTTGTGTTGCAGTTCCACCACCTGCTCGACGGTGGCGCAGTGCTTCTTCATCAGCTCGCTCAGCTCGTCTTTGCTCTCCTCTATCTGAGCTTGCAGTACGGCGCGATCGCTTTGTGCCGCAAATCCACGTTCCTCAGCATCGTTGTGAGCCACATGCGACTTCTCAAGCATGGTCTGCACATTGGCAAGCTCTGCCTCTGCGGTCTGGCGAGCCTTTTCGGCTAGAGTGCGTGCAGCATTTTTGAGCTGATTACGTAACTGCCTAAATTGTGCCTTGCTGGGTGTATCCGCCTTGTGTCGCTCCAGCTGCGTCTGTGCATCCTTCAGAAGTGTCTTGCTTTCTTCCAAATCGCGACGCAGCTTTTGGCATCACTGTCCACACGATCACGAACCTCCATGGAGTTGAGTCTGCATTCCAGATCATTTATGTTTACAGTCATAGCTGCCGTCAGAATCTTCTTCGGCGGTGCTCGAGCAATCTTTTCGGAAACTATCCATCCGAGTCGTGTCTTTTGCCCCAACGTTCCATTGATCGTTTTGACCTGACCCATCATTATTAAGACCTGACCCATCAATTCTTCTTGACATATTAAATGTTGGATCTGCCAAAGTGCAATTTTTCCAGTCTGTATTAACATCTATATCAATATTTTTGCCGGGAAGTGCTCTTTAAAGTTTTGGAACCAATAGTGCTATAGTCCGTGCATTGAATTTACTTGAAAATCGAGGTTTGACTTCCAGAAGAACACTATTTTTTGCCAGTTCCATTCCTTGTGAAAATATTCCCTGTATTTCTACGGACTCCTTGCTTCCCTTCAACCTTAAAGCTGCGCTGTTTCTTCTGATATCAGAGTGCATTGCGAGCCTCCATCCATCAGTGCACGAAGCTGCTCGTAGCTCCCACTAGCATTTCTTACGTTGACCACAGCAATAGCCAACAGTGTCTCCTGCTCATTTTTTAATCTGACACAGTTTACACTTTCCCTTTCATCTTTATGTAGCAAAATATTGTGGGCCTTCCTTCCTTTCTGCACTCTGCCATAGCATGACTGCCCAGGCAACGAAAGCATAGATGCTGCATTTTCACAAACTCTTTTCGATTTTTTAAGTATGCTGCTTTAAATTTCGGACACCGGTTTATCTCGTGCCCGTTCATCGCACAAAAACGGCACGACTTCTGTTGGCGTTGTGTTGGCTCTTTAACCACGCTTCTTTGTACAGAATCCACCGCATTGTATAGCTGGTTGATGAATTCCAATACGTCTTCCAGTGATTGGATTTCTCTGTTTTTCGTCTTAACATATTGCTCGTATTGATGCAGAGCCTCCGTAGAAAATTGTCGAAGAAGGAGTTGCGCAAATATAACATCTGCAGCATCGTCAATCTTTGATTTTTCTTTTATTATGTAAATATTCTCGGTTGCTTGATCTAAAAATCTGCGGATATTTTCCTCGGAGTCACATCTTAATGGTTCCAATTCCAATAAACTGTTCAGACGGCCAGCGAAAATTTTCCGATTATTTTCGTACCGCTTACAAATTAGATTCCATGCCTCTTTGTAGTTTGTAGCTGAGCCAATCAGTAAGTGCCTCACCATTGTCGCTGCATCGCCTTTCAGACACGATCCCAAGTGGTTCAGTTTTATGGTGTCGCTGATATCTCCTCGGTTGTGTATCACCTCGGTAAATAGGCCATACAAGTTTGGCCAATCCATGGCATTACCGTAGAACTGAGGTATATCCACCTTTGGAACTTCTTGCCTAAACGAGAGTATGTCTTGACCCGATGAAGGTTGTAGATACGGTAAAGCATTGTTGATTTTTTCCAACAAAATCTCGGCTTCCCATTTAAGATGCTCCAATTCCTCTGTAATCATTTCCCATGATTCGTATTTCCCTTCGACCTTTGTTAGCGTCTCTTGGGTCGCTCTCAAACGAATTTTAATTGTAGCCTTGATATCCAGCAGCTCTTCAAGTGATCGATTAGTCAGGTAGCGTTTGGCTTGATCCATTGCATCCTGTAGTTGGATTTCGTATCTTTTAATTCTGGACAAAAGGATGTCCGTTGGACTCACTGAACTGTCCCCTTGACCAGCCTCATCTTTGGATGGCTTTATCTCCTCCATGAGTTTCGATTGAGCTTCCAGCAGCTCACTTTTCTAAGATGGTCTTGTTTGCATCATAGTTTTTAAAATGTTGTATGATTTCTTCAAAAGCAGAAAATATTACATGCAAAGCTCAGCTTATTGTTAATGGCAAGGTGTCATATGGAACGACGATTGCTGTTTCAGCATATTTAGGTCTAAGAATTTTGTATATAAACCACTCATTCATCATGAAATACTCTTTGCGTATTCACATCGTGTAGCCCAATTTGTTACCAGTACCGATTGCGGCGCCACTTTGTTACTGGTACAGAAACCGGTAGCATACAAACCTATTAGCATACCTTAGGAAATGACATTATAAGTCAAATTTTCCTACAATTGTCTTCTTTTTTTTATCAAATTATTTTCAGATTCCGTCAAATTAAATAGACCACGATTAGTGTAGAATTATTCACACAGATTCGACGATTAGTTTCAAAATCTGTATCCGGCTCGAAGGACCAAAAAATGCGTAGTCAACACGAGACGACGTTTAGAATCGAACTGATTTGCTCTGACGAGCTTTCCTTTATTTATACTAAAATCTTAAATCTGAGTACATAGCGTCGCCAACTACGACTCAATGTGTTGTAAGGTGAATTTATGTGTTTATGTGTACGGAGAGGCTCTGTGGATTCTGTCATTAAACAATAGCTGAGCCTGCTACGTCGCATGTTCAAACTTGAACACTTTTTTCTATATGTCAATCAGTCAAACAATCAATCAATCATGATTTATGTATAAGCTTAAATCAATTTAGCAATCAATCAATCATCATTTATTTAAGCTTCAATTAATTTAGCAATCAATCAATCCATCAATCTATCAATCCATATTGTGTTCATTTTAGAAATTTCTATCTGTCAATCAGTCTAGCAATCAATCAATCATGATTTATGTATAAGCTTAAATCAATTTAGCAATCAATCAATCATGATGTATGTATAAGCTTAAATCAAGCCAGCATTCAATCAATGCATCAAACAATATTTTACTCGTTTTAGACATTTTTCTATCTGTCAATCAGTCTAGCAATCAATCAATCATTATTTATTTATAAGCTTAAAACAATCTACCAATCAATCAAGATCCATCAATTCATATTCCGGTTTTTTTTATATATATATATTTACTAATTATACTAGTTTTTCAAAATGATTGATGTGCAATGCAATTCGGTGCGAATGCAATTAAATATATTGTTATCAATCAATCAATGAAATCAATCGCGCATTCAATTTATTAGTCCTGCCATCAACATTCATTGAAACATTGAGATAGATTAATTTAGATTACGCAAATCAATCAGCATCAATCATCGCACAGTCGAATTGATTTCAACTGTAATCGAATGATTATCGATTTATTTATTTATACATCAAATTTGTAACCCGTTTGTTTCCTTGACTTTGCAGCTATTATCGCCAGGCGGCACATGGCAAGATGCCCGATGATACACCTGGTCAGTTCAGCGCACAGAGCCTGATTGATGCGATCATCAAGCACGAGATTAATCGCACCGGCGAACTTGGCAGCAGCCTAGCTCGCGAAATACCCCGTGCCACATACGTGAGTAGAGTGAGAGAGAGAGAGCGAGAGAGAGATTAAGTGAGACAATTAATAAATAAATTTAAATTTTGCAGTATCAACGTGATTTGCGACAATCGCATGACGGTGCTCCCATCTCGATGTTGTCCGCCGAGAACAATGGCAAGGCCAACTCTAGTTCACCCAATGTCATCAACATTGATCTGGACCAGGAGCAACGACCAACACAGCAACAACAACAACAGCAGCAGCAGCAGCAGCAACAGCAACAACAGCAACAACAGCTGCAGCAACAACAACAATCAGTTGGTCCACAATCGAGCTCGGAACGTTCCGTGCATGGACAGATGCGTGGCCAGGGTGGTCCACCGCCCACACATCATGGCGCGCCCATATCGCAGGCGGGGAGCGGTTCGCCCAACCAACAGCAACAGCAGCAGCAGCAGCAGCAACAGAGTCTCACCAAGAAGATAACATTTGGGCAACTGGCTGATACGATTATAACCAATGATTATGGGCCGACGCCGCATATGCGTCCCTCTTTTATGCCCTACATGCAGGATGCGGCACAGGCCATATTGCCACCGGATCGCTGGAAGCAGAATCGGCGGCAACAGCAGAAGGCGGATGAGGCAGCTGCCGCTGCAGCGGAACGTGCCAAACAATCGCCAATTATCAATGTATCTGGTGTGGTTGCTGTTGGCGGCGGCAGCGGTGGCGGTGGAGGTGGCAGCAACAGCAGCACCAGCAGCAACAGCAGCAGCAGCAACAGCAGCAATAGCAGCAACAGCGGACCCTCGACTGGTGGGCGTGCCAATACGCCCGGTGAGGATGCACGCAACATAATACGCATGCCACAAGCGGTCAGTCCCCGAAAATATACCCACGAGCTGATCATGCAACAACAGCAGCAGCAACAGCAGCAGCAGCAGCAGCAGCAGCAGACAGCGATCGGTGTTGGTGGCGATCCGACGCACTATTTCCTAGCTGGACCTGGTTCCGTTGTTGGACGCAGCGGTGGCTCAGTGGTGCCACCGCCAACAGTGGGCGAGCAACGTGGCGGTGGTCCTAATCCTGCCAGCGGACCTGCTGGCGGCAACGCACCTGGCGGCGGCGGTGGTGGCGGTGGTTCGGGTTCCAATTTCGACATCTATGTCAAGAATCGCATTGCCGAAGTGATGCGCGACGACATTAGCTATTCGCATGCGGCACAGGTTGCCGTTGCACATGCCGCTGTCGCCGCCGCTCACAACGAACAACAGCAACAGCAACATCAACAGCAACAGCAACAGCAACATCGCGTCAAGGATGCGCCACCACCAGCCACACATGAGATAAGCGTGTCGCGTAAGACGCCCAATCAGTACGAGGTGGTCGACGGCGGACGACGTCCTGGCAGCGGTTCGAGTGGTGGCTCAAATAGCCATCATGCCCCATCGCCGTATCATTCGGGGCCACCGCCGCCGTCGGCGGTAAATGCGTTCGCGGCCAGCACCTATGCGTATCCATTTAGTGCATTGACGTTGCCAAGTGCTGCGGGCGGATTGCCGCCGCCGCCAACGATGCCGCTGGCGCATCAATCGGCGCCACCGACACATTTGAGCGCCAAGGCGGCGCATGCGCTGAGCGAGGTGGGCGCCGCAGCTGCGGGCGTCAGTCTGGTCGTTGGCGGCGGCATTGGTGGTGGACTTGTGCCGGGCGCCGCTTCCGTTGGTGGCGGTGGCGGCGGCAGCAGCGGTGGCGTTGGTCCAGGTGTTGGTGGCTCTGGTGGCGGCGGCGGCATTGGCGGCGGCGGCGTCGGCGTTGGCGTCGGTTGCGGTGGACAATTGAATGCAAATGTTTTGGCAGCAGCTGCGGCTGCGGCAGCTGCAGCAGCCGCTACCAGTGAGCCAAAGCCGCTGCTGTCCTCCAAGTATGAGGCGCTTAGCGACGAAGATTAGTTGTGACTGCAGGCGTCGTCGTCCGGCATGCGAACACTGACGGCAGCAGCGACGGCGCCTCCAGCAGCTCATTCACACAGCACAGCCAACGCCTACCAGCAGCATCAGCAGATTACGTGGACTAGTGCCGGCTATCGACGTCATCATCTGCCACAGTCGCAGCCTCAGCCGCAGTCGCAGCAGCAGCAGCAGCAGCAGCAGCAGCCAGCTTTATCCCTATCGCCAACATTGTCGTCTTCGTCGTCAGGATCCTCAGCAACACGCCATCATCCAGCGCACTATCAGCCGACGGCGCTGCTGCCGCTGATACCGTTGCTGCCGCCGCCACCGCTGCAATCGGCGGCACAGCAACAACAGCAACATCATCAGCAGCAACAACAACAACAACAACAGCAACAACATCGTGCACTTTATGC